>JAKSZP010003214.1:0-55098 GCA_022478985.1 Massospora cicadina
ATAAGCATTTTGAAATAAGGCCTTATAACTTCAAGTATTGTCAGGCATACTAGACCTAGCTCCCAGCGACTTATCAATATCCTACTGTGGAATCTTATCAGTAAGGATTGATCATAAAGAAACATAAGGAGATTGGAAAGAGCCTGCTGTCCCAACAAAGGAAAAAGCACAAGTTCACTGTATTGGGTCTATGTTGGATATGGGCTTACCTGATGTTCAATTGTTATGTACTTTGCCTGTTGTTCGTATTTCTGATTAACTAACCCCAGCCAGTATTGAAAAAGTCCATACTTTATTGAAGTCCTATAGTGACATTTTCTCTAAAGCTGATACTGAATATACTAAAGGTAGGGTTGCACTCATATCATTGATATTGGGAATGCTCATGCCAATTGTATTAAGCCCTGCCGCATGTCAAAAGTTGAGGAGGTACAGATGTGGATGGAGCTCAATCATTTGCTGGACGTTGGGTTGCTGGCGCCTTGCTAAAGCCATTGGTCGTCCCCTCTTCTACTGATAAAGACAATAAATGGAGGTCAGTGGGTAGTTATGGACTACTGCAAAGTTAACAATCTAACAAAAAAGGATAGTTATCCTATCCCATGGATTGATGACGCTCTGGATTATCTCTCTGGCTCTTAGGTTTTTTGCTATGGACTTGGTTAGTGAATACTGGCAAATGAACTTTCTCCACAAGGGTAGGAGAAATGTATTTTTTTCTGCAGAATGGCTTATTTCAACCCATTTGGCTACCTCAGGGGTTGTGCAATGCGCATGCCACATTACAGTGAGCCATGGACACATTTTTAGGATCTTAAGCTAAGTTGTGTAATTGTCTATCTTGATGATATTACTATCTTTTAAAGTACTTTCAACAAGCACCTTTCACACCTAGAGGAAGTTTTTTCAATGCCTGCGGGCATCTATTAAGCTGAAGCCCTCAAAGTTTACTTTCTTCCAGAAAAAGCTAGATTTCTTAGGCCACGCTATCTCCCAAGTAGGGATTCAACCTCTCCAAGTTAATGTTGACGCTATATCCAAGATGCTTGCACCCAAAACCCTCCGTGCTGTAAGTCTAGAGACCCAACCCATTGGGTTAGATCGGAAAAAGTTCCCTTTTAGGAAGAAGAAGGGACCTAAAGCCCCTTTGGAGCCCTTGGCTCAATTGGGTGACTTAGGTCATGTAGTTGATGAACGTTGGGTCACTGCATTGGCACCAAAAAACCCCACCACAGTACCCCATTTGGATGCTTCTGCTATGGTTGAAAAGATAACATAGGTCTGCAATGAGGTAATGCAGGCCAGAAGCCTTCAACAGCAGCTTCCCCTCCCTCTGAGCCCTACTCTACTAACCTTTATGTCCTTGGGTAATAAGAAAATGAGCTCCAAAATTTAGAAAAGGGCTTCTGAGTCAGAAAACTGGGTACAGGACACGGAATCTGAATTTCTGGGTCCAGGAAAGCCAATCTGAGTCAGAAATTCGCTTTCAGGAAATTTTAAAGTTAAATCTTTTTAAATATTTATCAGAATTGACACTTGCAGAACCCACTTCTGCTGCACCTTCAATCCAAGTTAATCCGCTTATGTTTGGATCAGTGAGGGTCCCTCCCTGGCAGATCCAATGCTTATGTTGCCAGAGTTTTGGTGACCTGTGCGTAAGTGGGATGACAAAGCCCTGCACCCCAGATGAGTACCCTCAAGTACGTCAGGTATCACTGCCCAAAGAAAACATATTCCATGGCCCCTTTTCCCTTCTAAACATATATAAGACAACTGTCTCTGTAAAAAACAGTTGTTGGTCCATTTTTTCCCTTTTAAGTTTAAATAAAGCTTCTCTTCAAAACCCACTCCGCGAGCTCCGCCACTTTTTCCACGATACTTTTACTTAACTCAGCAAAGTACGAAGCTTCCTGCATCCTAGAGCTGATGGTTGTCAAGTGGGTCCTCCAAGCCATTAAACCAGTGGCCCACCAAATGGGGATCACAATCCAGCAAATTGCCACCAGCCTGCAGCCTCAATCCACCACTTTGGGAGAGTTCTCAGATCTGTCAAACTCTTCCCAATGACCTGGTTTCATTCAGCACCTGGAAACAGCTTCAGGTCCATCTCCCACTCTGCAAAATAATTGGAGAATTCAGCCTGATCCGCCTCGCCAATTTACTAGTGATTTGGCGCAATTCAGGTGTAGTGAGGCCATCTCCACTAATTGCAATTCTCCGTTCAGAGGTGAGATCTTGCCATCCACACAACCATGAGGTGTGAACCAGGCACTAAACCATATAGGCCATTCTGCAGAGGGCCAATCTAACCCAAATACCTAAGAAATTGATCAACTGCACTATCGATGTACCTGACCTTTCTACCCAATCTGAAAACCCCCAATTGACGCAAGACAAGGCCCAAGGCCTCCCAATGGTCGGAGAGATTTGATTCAATTTGTGAAGCCATTCACCATTTTGAAAATTTTGAAATTTTCTATGCTTTTCAATATTTTTTAAATAATGAAACAGTCCATAATGGGTGGAAAGGTAAATCCAAAGGTCAACTACTGCAAACCCAGGAGGATTGGTCGTCCTCTTTGCCTCTCTCACCCTTGGGGATGACCCAGCAAGACCCGTGGTTGCCCCCATTGCAGCCATTTGGTTTGCTATGGGGGCCATTGGTATTTTAATTAACTTCTATTTCCCTCACCAGAATAATAGGGGATCCCTCCTAAAAATGCTTAGAGCTGCTATGCCCCTGGCATCTTGGGTCTTCCACTGGGTTGTTAAACACCTAGATTGGAAGCCCAGTCTTACTTTAATCAGCAGATTCCATGACATAATGGACCGACCAATAACCTCATCACTTTCCACACTCCTCCTGGAAATAGGTGAAGCAGTAGCATTCTAAATCACCATGAATTTGCATTCCATGTGCGACTTAGTCTTCTCTTGATGGTCGCTCATCTCCTTCTGCAGGGCCTGCAAATAATTTTTATCAACCCAGAATAACATTAATCCAGCACCAGCCAACCAGGCTGCACCTTTGGCAAGTGTAGTAACATTGGGAATCCCTCCAGTCCCATCACCTGAAGTAGCTTAACAGTCCTAGATGCTCTAGCTGAGCTTCATATACGCTTCGCTGCTAGGGGGTCCCAAACTCCCACTCCCACTGACGCACAGAGAATTGTGGCCCTTTTAGATGCTCTCGATGGGGAAGCACACCATTGGGACAGAGGAGTACTATGGGCAGCCACCAAAATGGGGAATCACACTCCTCTATTAAGTATAGTATCTGATGCAGTCCAAGAACCTGAATCTAGAGCATCCCGCCTTTACTGTCTCTTTACCCTCCACAAGAAGGTCCCTGACTTGCCATCACTGGTTGAGGCCTTCACAGCATTAGTACCCTTAGCTGGGATTCCTACAGATATTGCAGTGGCAGCTTTCAGAGAAGCTTTAGACAACTCTTCAGCTAGCAATGCCGTATGGGACCCTCTCCTAGTATCCACGGAGGCTGCATTTACTTTAGCGTATTCAGTAAGGGCAAAATCCCTCCATAAAATTATGGCCTCAGCAGCAGTAATGACATCTCAGCCATCAGTGAACACCCTCCCAGACGTCCATATCAAACCAAACCACCCGCTCCTACCTCCGCAGGGAATAAGGGTACAGGGAAGCGCTCCCCTGGGGTTGCAGTGGTAGCTCCCTACCCGCAAGTTACTTTGAAGAGTAACATGCCACCAGTGGATAGTCCCTTTTTCTTCCTGCGGATAAGAAGTTGAGTGTGACATTAGACCCAAGTAATTTAATCTGACGCTCACCTAAATGGTCCAAGTGGAAGCCCAAGTCGCGCCTAATCAGAAAGATGATGCGCATAACACTGAGCCTAGTTCTTCTTCTACTGAGTTGGCCTCACCCACCATATGTGACCATGAGAGTCCATCCCTCTCAACAGTGAAGTGTAATGGCATAATGGTAGACCCAACCTTTCCAATCCTGCATGGGGACCAGGAGAGCCTCTCAGAGGGATCCGATGGGAAGCAGAGTAGCTTACTGGAAACCAAAGAACCACTGCTCATTATGGGGCCCACTCCACCTTCCGCTGCCCTCACTCTTTCCATGGCCATTAAAGAGGACCAAGCTTATTTCCTGTTTTCTATTACCTTCAGAGTAGGATATTGGAAGGTCACAGTACAAGCTCTCCTGGATACTGGAGCGGCGGGTAACTTATTGGATTTAAGAGTGGCACACTCTCTGGACCTGGATACGGTGCTTGCTTGCCCTATATTAGGGACTTCATCTACACCTATGACCTGCCACACTATCCAACGCCCAGTACAGTTCCTTATCCACAAATTCGGCTTCTGCGATCACTTTTCAGCGGTACCTGATTTACTATACCCTGTTATCATGGAGATAGGGTGGTGGCGACGCCAACAGGTGAACATCAATCTGGACTTAACACCTTGTCCTTTGCTAATAAGAGATGCAGTGGGGAATTTCCACTAATTGTATCTCTCACAACAGAGTCCTCACTCAGCTAAATCTCTTCCTCTGAGCTGCCCCCGTTGGATCTACCCCAAGATTTCCCTGATTTCCTAGCCCTATATAAGGATGTCTTTTACATGAGATTAGCAACTCGACTTCCTCCACATTCAAAATATAACTTAACTAGCCAGATAACCGTGCATCTTGTCAAGATCAATTGTTTATTATACCCTAACACAGAGGAAGAAGATAAGGCGCTGGGCATCTAGTTAGATGATATGCTGGAAAAATGAGAGATTTATCAAGAAATCCTCCCCCATTGCCTCAACAGTTGTCTTTCCCAGAAGGCATATGGAACCCTATGCCCGTGCGTGGACTACAGTCATGTTAACAATGTGACAGTTCCAGATCCGTACCCCCTCCCTTTGGAAAAAACCATTGCACAGGCCATTGCCAAATCCCAGATCTTTTCTAAGTTGGATTTGGCTAATGCCTTTAACCAGGTAAGGGTCAAGGAGGGTCAAGAGTGGCTTACAGCCATCTAAACAAGGCGCGGAATATTCCAGATCAAGGTAATGCCATTTGGACTGAAGAACACACCAGCAACTTTCCAACGGTTGATTGATGATGTCCTGGGGGACCTAAGATTTACTTGTGCCATTGCTTATATCAGTGATATTCTAATACACTCCACAAACCATGAAAAGTACACCAAGGATTTGGAGGCTGTAATGTCTGCCCTTCTCAAGGCAGGGATGTTTGTCAAGCCATCCAAATGTGAATTCTTTTGAGAGAAAGTAACATTCTTAGGGAACCTGGTCCTTAAGGATGGGTATGCAGTTCCCTCATGTAAGCTGGAGGCTATTCAGTCCCAGCCAACCCCTACCACCAAAAAGAGCTGAGAAGTTTCTTGGGCACTGTAACGTTCCTAAAGAAGTTTTCTCCTGCTCTCGCCCAGCTGGCGTCACCCCTCCACCCACTGAAAGGGAAGAAGGCCCCTTTAAAATGGATAGAGGAGTGTCGAAAGGCTTTTGAGGCAATCAAAACTGTTTTTCTATCAGCTCCAATACTGCGGCATGCTGACACATCCAAGCCATTTATGGTAGCATGCGATGCTTTGCAGTTGCAGTGGGAGCAGTTCTATTGCAAGAGCATGAAGGGAGGGAGCATCCAGTGGCGTACTTCTCAAGAAAATCCACTTCCACAGAACAAGCATGGGATATCTATGATAAAGAGTTGGATGTAAGGGCATGGTCACTAACTCATTAAAGATATTTTCTTCAAGGAGCAAAGCATGAATCACAGTACGCACTGTTCATAAGTCCTTATTGTATTATTGGAAACCCCAAAAGCTGGCTCACCGTCAAGCACGCGCATATAGGGATCTTTGCAACTTTAACTTCAAGTATGAGTTTGTAAAAAGGCCCTTAAATAACCATCTAGTACTAAAAAAAAGGCCCTTATTTGTGCTGCCAGATATGCTGAGTTGCAACCCTGCCTTGGCTTCAGGACCAGAGGAGTACCTGTCTGAGCTCACCACAATGGTACCTCCCACCATGATCCTCTCCCTCGCCCCTGTTATGGTATCATATGCCAATATATCTCCAGAAACCCCCAAGTGCGAACGCGTTTTAGCAGGACAACTGTGTTGCCCAAAGGGAATTGAAGTGGTAAATGACCTAAAGACCAATATATGCAAACGGCCCCTGTACCACTTAAAGGATGGGATAATCTTCTTTCAGGATAGGATCTGGGTTCCACCTACCCTGCAAATGCAGGTTTTTGAAGAGCATCACATCCTACCCACTGTAGGTCATCCTGGCTCAAAGAAATGTGCCGAGTTAGTTAAAACCTATAACTGGCCTAGGAATTCCAAGAATATACCAGCCTGGGTAAAAGCTGTGTTACCTGTGCTCACTCTAAATCAGACTGCACAGGAAAAAAGGGTCTCCTCTATCCTTTGCAACAAGCTGAGGGTCCCTGGACATCAGTCTCAGCGGACTTCATTGTTGAACTTCCCATGTCCAAGGAAATTAATGCCAAAATGGTGGTTGTGGATAGTTTCACAAAGTTTGCATTGTTTATCCCATGAAACACTACTATAACAGCAGCGGATACTGCAACACTCTTCATCACTCATGCCTCCTCCATGTTTGGACTCCCAGCGGAAATTGTAAGTGATTGGGGCCCACAGTTCACAGCCAGGTTTTTGTATGCCTTGCTGGGACTTCTAAACATCAAATCCTGCCGCTCTACAGCATATAAACCACAATTGGGTGGGAAAATGCAGAGTTTTAATCAAGTGTTAAAACAATATCTACGTTGTTACTCCTCAGCCACCCAGGACAGTTGGGCCACAGACCTCCCTTTAGCGCAATTTTCCTACAATAATGCCTTCCACTATTCCACTGGATTCTCCCCCTTTGAAGCAACCCTGGGTTACAACCCATCTTTTCAGATTAGAGCACGCTTAACCTCAGCAGTGCCAGCAGCAGAGGACCAGGTTACCAAGATCCGAGATATCCAAAAGCTTGTTCAAGAACACTTATCAAAGGCCATTAATATTATAAGAAGTTTGCTGATAGGAAACGACTTCCTGTGCATGATATCTCTGAAGATTCCCAAGTTATGCTTGACACCCGCCACCTGAATATGAAGGTTCTTTCTAGGAAGCTGGCTAGTAAGCGCTCTGGTCCTTTTGATTTCGAGAAAGACTTGGGCAATGGTGCATACTGCATCAAGCTTCCTGCCCATTGGAAACAACAAAATGTTTTCCACATCTCTCAACTATCCCCCTTCAAGGGAGAGCTTCCTTCTATCACTGAGCCTATTATAATAGGGGACTCTCAAGATGCCGGAGTGGAGACAATACTGGCCTCAAGGAAATCTAGAAGGTCAGTCCAGTACCTGATTGCATGGAAAGGCTACCTAGTCTATAAAATTAGTTGGGTAAGTGCAAAGGATTGTAAGAATTGCAAGGAGTTGGTAGCTGAGTTCCACGAGTAACATCCTGAAGCTCCCTATCCACCCAAGAAAGTTGCGATGATTTTGGCCATCAAACTCCCTACTAGACTCAAGAAATATGCCCTGGTCCACGTGCCAGGAGGAATGCTTCCCGTGCAAAAAGGAGAGTATAATGTAAGTCTAGAGACCCAACCCATTGGGTTAGATCGGAAAAAGTTCCCTTTTAGGAAGAAGAAGGGACCTAATGCCCCTGTGGAGCCCTTGGCTTAATTAGTTGACTTGGGTCATGTAGTTGATGAACGTTGGATTACTGCATTGGCACCAAAAAACCCCACCACAGTACCCCATTTGGATGCTTCTGCTCTGGTTGAAAAGATAACATAGGTCTGCAATGAGATAATGCAAGCCAGAAGCCTTCAACAGCAGCATCCCTCCCTCTGAGCCCCACTCTACCATCCTTTATGTCCTTGGGTAATAAGAAAATGAGCTCCAAAATTTAGAAAAGGACTCCTGAGTCAGAAAACTGGGTACAGGACACGGAATCTGAATTTCTGGGTCCAGGAAAGCCAATCTGAGTCAGAAATTCGCTTTCAGGAAATTTTAAAGTTAAATCTTTTTAAATATTTATCAGAATTGACACTTGCAGAACCCACTTCTGCTGCACCTTCAATCCAAGTTAATCCGCTTATGTTTGGATCATTGAGGGTCCCTCCTGGCAGATCCAATGCTTATGTTGCCAGAGCTTTGGTGACCTGTGCGTAAGTGGGATGACAAAGCCCTGCACCCCAGCTGAGTACCCTCAAGTACGTCAGGTATCACTGCCCAAAGAAAACATATTCCATGGCCCCTTTTCCCCTCTTCACATATATAAAACAACTGTCTCTGTAAAAAGCAGTTGTCAGTCCATTTTTTCCCTTTAAGTTTAAATAAAGCTTCTCTCTCCAAAATCTATTCTGAGAGCTCCACCACTTTTTCCATGATACTTTTACTTAACCCAGCAAAGTACGAAGCTTCCTGCATCCTAGAGCTGATGGTTGTCAAGTGGGTCCTCCAAGCCATTAAACCAGTGGCCCACCAAATGGGGATCACAATACAGCAACTTGCCACCAGCCTGCAACCTCAATCCACCACTTTGGGAGAGTTCTCAGATCTGTCAAACTCTTACCGATGACCTGGTTTCATTCAGCATCTTGGGATCAGCTTCAGGTCCACCTTCCACTCTGCAACATAATTGGAGAATTCAGCCTGATCCGCCTCGCCAATTTACTAGTGATTACTCACAATTTGGGCGGAGTGAGGCCATTTCCACTAATCACAATTTTCTGTTAGGAGGTGAGGACTTGCTGTCCACACAACTGTGAGTTTAAACCAGACACCAAACCATCTGGGCCATTCCACTAAGGGCCAATCTAGCCCAAATACCTAAGAAATTGATCAACTGCACTATCGATGTACCTGACCTTTCTACCCAATCTGAAAATCCCCAATGGAAGCAAGACAAGGCCCAAGGCCTCCCAAAGGTCGGAGCAATTTGATTTTAATTCTTGAAGCTAATCACTATTTTAAAAATTTCTATGATTTTCAAAATTTTTTAAATAATGAAACAGTCCGAAATGGGTGGAAAAGTAAAGCCAAAGGTCAATAACTGCAAACTTAGCAGGATTGGTCGTCCTCTTTGCCTCTCACCCTTGGGGGATGACCCAGCAAGACCTGTGGTTGCCCCCATTGCAGCCATTTGGTTTGCTATGGAGGCCTTTGGTATGTTAATTAACTTCTATTTCCCTCACCAGAATAATAGGGGATCCCTCCTACAACTGCTTAGAACTGCTATGCCCCTGGCATCTTGGGTCTTCCACTGGGTTGTTACACACCTAGATTGGAATCCCAGTCTTACAATAATCAGCAGATTCCATGACACGTGCTATCCAGGTGTTTTTGGGCATGATGGGATATTACCATCAATTAATCCCCAGTTTCGCCATGCTCAGTGAGCCCCTCGTACGCCTCTTGGCTAAGAAAAAACCTTTCCATTGGGGAGTGGAACAAAAGGCCACATATGAGACGCTAAAGAAGTTGCTGCAGCGAAGGCCAATTCTACGCCACCCTGACTATGGTAACCCTTCATGCTGTTCACCAATGCCTCCAACTATGCTGTTGGAGCTATCTTGGCTCAATTGGATGAGCATGGGGTTGATCATCCTGTTTCTTACTTCAGCAAGATGCTCTAAGGTGGAATGCAACTATAGTATCTCTGAGAAGGAGTGTTTGCCTTCTTGCTTGCTGTCAAATATTACCGCCCTTTCTTATATGGAACCTTATTTAAAGTGGTCACCAACTACGCCTATCTTAAGTGGTTACAAAATATGAAGGTTACCACTGGGCGGTTGTCTCTCTGGGCTTTAAAGCTCCAGCACTATGAAACGATAATTGAGCACTGAGCTGGGACATGGCATATGATTGTTGATGAGTTGACTTGGCTACCAGTCCTTCACTTAGACAATAGTGAAGCTGCGAGGCTACATGACCACCCAATGACCCTCGACGCTTTTTCAGATGAGGATGGACCTGTTCAGAAGATTCTGGCTTGACACTCCTGCAACACTAAGGTGGAGAGTGGGAAGCTATACAAAAAAGTAGGGGCAACTTGCTGCCCTACCTCTGACCCACAGAGCGAGTACCTGTAATTATGGAGTCACATTCCATCCTAGGGCATAGCGGAGTGTGGAAAACCTATGAGTGGTTGAAAGAACGATACCAATGAGAGGAATTCATGGAGACCATAAACGAAGTACTGGGTGCCTGTCTGACCTGTAAAAAGCAATCCCCCTTTTCAGTCACAGTATCAGTACCAGCTACTCTCCTCAACAACCCTTCCACACAATAATCCTTGATGTGGTTGGTACTCTACCCCATATTAATGGGTAAACTGATATAACTTAGTATGCATAGATCACTTTAACAAATGGGTTGAAGCTGTGGCCCTTCCTGCTTAAACTACCAAAGCCACGCCCACTTTCCTCCATCAGTATTTTTACTCTCCATGGTTGCCCCCAGGTAATTCTCTGTGAAAATGGGAAAATTTTACTTCCAGAGTGGTAAAGATCCTCGCCACCTCCCTAGGAGCGCAACAACTTTTCTCAGCCCCCTATAACCCATCTACAATTGGTACCTTAGAAAGAGCCAATGGTTCGCTGGTCTCTATACTAAAAAAAGCCTCTTCAGACCCTCTTCACTGGGATCTATAATTACCAAGTGCCCGCATGAACCACCATATCAGCTACCACTGAATCCATAAAATGTCTCCTTCCCATGTGTTATATGGTTGCTAACCTGTGGTGCCAGCTTTATTAGCTAAAGATCTTTCTTGATAGAACAGGAGATCCTGAGCTAGCCATGTTGAAGTTGGATGAACACATATCCAGCTGCAATATGAGGCTATGACCAATTTGGCAAAAACTGTCACAAAAGAGGGCAAGCTACCAGATGAACACCGGCCCCCTCTTTCTTCCTTCCAAGTATTAGACTTTGTACTTTATTATCACAAATTAGATTACTCCTAGAAATGAAAAGCTCCAGTCTATCTGGTAAGGACTCTTAGTAGTCGCTTATAAGAGAGAGGATGAGTACTCCATCTATTCCTTGCTTCTAGAGTTATTGGTAACTGAGTCCATGGCAAGTTCATGCACCCTTTATTATCCCTTAACACTCTTGGAGGGGTAATATCAGATAATTACATGTTTTATATGGTGAAAAGAATGATTTGGTGTTAAAATTCTAATATTGCACAAAAGCCCTGGATGATTCTCAATGTAATCCCTCGATTGGGGTAATAAAGCTACCCCAACTCCTCTGCCAAATAGCCCAATTGTTGGTATTTGGGTTATTCCAAACCTGCAGAAGAACCAGTGGAATCAGCCTGAGGTTCCTCTCCATCCTATCTTCATTTTATTTAAACTCCTAAGCGGAGACCACCCCCTTTTATAGGCCTGAAGGGGATGCAGGGGAGTGAAACTATGCTATTACCCACCGCCTCTTAGGAGTACAGGTAATTAACCAAACAATCCATATGTGCCAAATTGCTGACTGGCGGGATTACATTAAAATGCTCCCCCATGACTATGCCTTCCAAAGACCAAACTCATATCTACAATATAAACCAAATTGAATATCCACAGCCTAATCTGAGTTTGCAGGTATCTTACTATTAGCCCTCAAGTATTTTAAATACCAAGTGGCGATATTTTAATAGTGGTCACTTTTTACCCCTAGTTTTAACTTAATAAAATTTACCATAAAATTTACAATCTTATTATCCTTTAGATTATTACTTTTGAATTAACTTTATGGTTAACTTTAACACAATCATTAAAACAGTTGAGAGCTCCAACTCTCGCATTTGCTAATATTATTTGAAAATCCTATGCAAAATCACCAGCAAGAAGCAACCCTGCCATGATTCCAACATCATTTAAAAACTTTATGTATGGTCCTTGGTGTTGAAGATATACTAGGATTCTAGTTAGGTTAGGGATCCATTTAAACTATAAACGTTTTTTATAACAGCCAGTACTATTTAAAGTTGTAAAATAAGCTTTCTTTAATTGAGTTTACAGGGGATAGACTAGTTATCATTATCCACAGGCTCTCTAATCTATACATCATATATATGTCTTAGTATAGAAAAGTTACCACATCTTAAACTTGATGAGTGTATAGATTGACTAATGTCCAACTGTTCTTAAGATCCTTCTTAAAGCCAATTAGAATCTAATATAATATTTATGCAGAAGTAACTTTTAGTATACGTTATTTTAGTCATCACTTGTCATTAAAAAGTCCTTAAAAGATTCAAATTTTTGTATATTTTTATGCGTATTAAAATGGAATAAAAAGCTTTGTATCTCAGTTATACAATCCTTGTTGTTCTATAAAAATACGATAAGTATCCTCACAATTCATCAGATTCACAATTAATTATCTGTACCACCGCCCTTTCAGTTTCTTTGTCTTTAATAACACCTCTTACCATCAATTGTTATATTACTCTATGAGTGCAAACTAGAGCCTAACAAAACCTTTTGGACCTTAAAATTATAGAGGATTTCAGGTATTGATTCAAATAAGCTTCTAAACGTAAGCTAAAAATCTATTGCTTTTAAATGCTACGTTGATAGTGGCCACTAAAAATTAATGGTACATTGCCTTCGTTAGATGGTAATTATAGACCACTTTCATCTACTTTTTTATGGAGGT
The DNA here is from genome assembly GCA_022478985.1 of Massospora cicadina. Taxonomy (NCBI): domain Eukaryota; kingdom Fungi; phylum Entomophthoromycota; class Entomophthoromycetes; order Entomophthorales; family Entomophthoraceae; genus Massospora; species Massospora cicadina. The sequence goes on from JAKSZP010003214.1 coordinate 12,691, forward strand.
CAATCTAGCTCATACCACCTCTCCTTTTATATTCATGTAACAAATTTCTGTAAAGTTTTTATGTGGGTGAAGCCAAAACTTTATACTCTATAACTAGCTTATAGATTAAATTCAAGTTTTGAGGGATAACTTAACAAGGGAAATAATCATATAATAATGGTGCTGCCTAACGTGATTAGTTTGACCAACCATCTGTTTATAGATCATCTACTTAGTTTTAATTCTAACTAATATTTTAGATAAATGGTTTGATTATCATCATTAATTTATCTTGCCACATACCCTAGTTTATTAGGTAGTTGCCCAAGTTGCATTGAAATAAATCTTAATTATGCCAGGCCCTTAGTTCACTAGAAATTGCAATGTCAGATCAAATCCTTAGTCCCCATTGGTGCAACTTTTGCTTATCTAATTTACTGATTACAGTAGCCCATGAGTCACGGAGCCATCTAATGAAATTGAGACTATCCTGACAGCTGGGGTGCTTGAACACCCAGAATGAAAACCAGAATGCTGGGGGCATAGCCATCCATAAATCTGATAATGGGTGGGAAGGGAAGCAATCGCGGGATGGTGGCTGATAACCACTGTTACTACCTTACATATCAACAACCAAGTCATGGATAATGCGATGACAACAGATTCCACCACTGTTAGTTCTTTTAGATCCATAGGGGCCCCAAATTTTCTGGGGTGCCACAGGCTATTGAGTGTGCGGAGAAGTCACAAAACTTTGTTTAATAGTAGAAATAATCTCCAACAGCAAAGGTATTTTATGATGCCAGATAGCATCTAAAAGTGGGGTCATCCCAAGAGGTCACTATATTGATATCCATATGTGAGGTAAGAGGGAAGCAACATGGTGATAATGGCCACTATGGCCCAGTCAATGTGTAACCCAGGGAATATAGCACTTAGTAGGCATCAGATGTAAAAAGTAGTAAATTTTAAGGTGGAAATCTTTGTTTAGGAAATTGTTTTAAATTTAAAAAATTAGAAACTGACCAACCATCATACTTGTGGGGACAGTTATCTTAAGTGATGTGGAGCTTGGGGCATAAATTTACTTTGCATGAACTGAGGGTATTGTGCACCTATTCAATGCCAGCAATCGGATAATGCAACTAAATCAATGCTGATTAATCTACCACTGGCCAGCCAACTCTCACTCAAATTTCCCACTAAATTTTCCCTCCCAGCAAAGTTCTGCTTTTCAGATTGATTTTACTTCATTTTGGTGGGGACTGGTTTCACCCATAGCCAGGCCACATAGGAGTGATCCCATTGGGTATTGAATGGATTTGTCACCTCTAAACTCACTGGGGTTTTACCCACCTCCTCCTGCGAAAGGAAAACGCCCTGGCGGGGTTTTTACCTGATCATGCCACAAAAAGTATGATTCTGACGCACCTCAATTTATTTAATTTAACAGGACCCTCATCAAAACCTGAAATTGTCAGGGGGAGAGATGACCACCAATTTCCCTATGTCAGTGGCCTCTATTCACTGATACCTCCACACACCTACTAATATGCTGCACCAACTCTTGGTGGTGAGGTAAGGGTGAAAGGGGTCAACTTTGAGGGGTACGCCATCACCCACCTCTCATTTACCGCATGGGCCAAACTGCTCTGGGTCATGAGAGGGCAACTGTCTTCTCCACACCCATCTTTATAAGGGATGGGAATTCCTCATGATTGATGCGCAGGGGGTGCTCCCCCAGACTTACATAATGACCTTGGTTTTCTAAAGCCTATTAAATTATTCTAATCTTAACATCCTCCCTTGACAACACCAGAATAAAACAATTGATAATAGAGTCCTATTTTAACTTTGGACATCCACCGATGTCTTTATTTAAAAAATATTGCTACTTTTACAGAAATACCATAGGCCCTGGGCATTTGCTTTCTTGGCCTAATTTTGACATTAAACCTTTAGTTTCCCATTTTTATGGTTGCTTAGTAACAGAAATTGCACCAATATGAACTTTGGAATTGCGAAAAGCATATCTGAGCAGGATTTTTAGCTGAAGGGGATTTTTTTCTCAATATAGCTGAACACAACCTATAACAAAGATACTTTGGTATCCCCTGAGCCACTAACAGTATTCAATACTACTGTGTGATTCTTAATTTTGTTAATAAAGGCTCTATTTTCATCAAATGTTTCATTTGTAAGTTTTTGTCAAACTTATGTCATGATTAGTGATTTGTATTTTTGCTAACTATAACCTATGAACCTGAAATACAATGCCCCTGTAAAAATTTAACTTTTTAATGCTCACTACAGGGGGCCACACCTCGTTTCCCTGAGCATCATTTTTATTAATAATGGATTATGGTGACTCCATTTAGAAATAGTCTTCAGGTAAAGGTAGCGCAACGCTATGAAGCAAGTGTGGCTGACCGCAAGGCCAGTATAACAAGTATGATGCTATTTTCCAATTACATGCTGATTTTAATGATTATGTTGGCCAGCTTTCTGGCACTAATCATAATTGGCCATTATTTTCAAGTAAAATAATTAGTAAGGAATAAAGAAACTCATTGATGCCACTGTCAAGAGTTTACCCTAGGTTAGGTGAAGCCTTTAATTATGACATCAAAATGTTTATCATATACATTGGCTTTGGTTTACATTTGTTATTCTTCTAATTAAAGTTTGACACTTTCATAGGTTACTATACCTGAAAAGATTATTATTTGGTTGTAAATTGACGCTGCCTTGGGTTTTTTAACTAGAAAATTATTATTACCTATTGCTTGCTGTTTTATCAGAACTAAGTCTAAAACCATTAATAATTTTGTATTTTTAAGCACTGAAAGATTTTCTATAATAATGCCAAGTTTACAATCAAGCAAATTCAGGATAAAGAGCCATGATCATGCTCCACTGCCCAATTAGATAGGATGAAAGCCCAAATTAACTTAATTTCATATTATTATTAAGCAAAGCCATGTTCATTGGTTAATTTCTATATTCAATCCAGTAATCACCTATGCAAAGTTATAATTTACTAAACTTTGGCTCCTAATAGCAGATAATTGGATTTACTTAACTGTGTTACCATGATTGCTTTCAGTCCATCCTTCAAAGATAAATCCCAATCTAATCCAACTCTGAAGCTGTAACATGCCAACCCCTCCTGCCAACATGATTCTTCATCCACCCTCACACATGTTATTTGCCTATCGCTCATCACTATCCTGATTTTCTCTGGTACTTTAAATAGTACCATCTCTTTACTTAGTAAAGATTCAGAAAAATTATAATCTTTAGATAACCATAAATTATAAGTCTTTTTTGCATAGTCTCAAAAGTAGCAATATCAGTTTAGACCCAGGATAGTTGCCATATATATGGACCTTACTGAAGCAAAAGTGCCTAGACATCGCCTCTCAGAAGCCATTCCACCACCAATAGCCATTCCAAAGAGAGTTAGAATATCTTATTTAAATTTTATCTCAACCTAAGTTGTCCAACACAGGCATCTCTGAGTGCCTCCCCCAAAAAAATTAGATTTGGCCTTCATTACTGAAAAGCTGAAAGCTACTCAATCGCCTAGATGATGGTATAAAGGAGCTATTCAATCCAATACTGATTTATACCAGGAAACTAGTTCCTTTCATCTTGACTTGGAAACTCTGGGACAGAAAGTAAGGTCCCCTGGTAAATTAGAAAAAACTTAAAAGCAGGTTCTCTGGCAATTAACCTAAACTTGATAATATCAAAACCATTATAATACATGTCACTGATGCTTCCACCCTGATGCTGTCCACCATGGTCCGCCAGTTAAAGTGGGCGCCAGACAAAAGTTTCCCCAAAACTTCTTCCCCTTCTGATATGGCTTCCTAGGCTGTTAGCTGAGATGACATATTAGAATTTTTACATTTAACAATCCATCTGTTTGGCCCATTTGTTAATAAAGATGCATGGCGTCTCCCCCTTTTAGGTTGGGCACCACTAGTGCTAAAAAAGATAATATCAAACCAGGATGAATGTAAAACACTGTTATTTTCTTTAATATGCTGGAGAAATTTAAAGAAGAGTTTCAAAATAATATGTGTATGTATTAACGTGTTCAATATAGTGAATGGCCCCTTATTGTAAGTCCCAGGGAACTCCCTCGGCTCTTGTTTGGGCCATCTTCCCATTCCTGAATAAAAAGACACTGAAGAGGATGGCGGTACCCCTCGTTACTCAGGGAGATCTCAATCATGTAGTAGATGAGCAATGGGTAACAGCTCTCCCACTTTGGATCCCACCCCCAGTACCCACACTCACCTTGGCAGAACTGTTGTGGGGAATTAGCAAAATCTGTGCTGAGATTGCCAAATTGAAATTGGTTGGATCTAATTTGAGTGGCAATCTGGCAGATGGCCAAATTTCAAATGGCTGTAAAGGCATGAAGAATGAGATATCAGACAGATCACCTGATGGCTCCAAAATAATCTAAAAGTTGGTAGAACAAACATTGGGCATCATCGATGAGGGTTCAAAGTTCTTTGTTAGTAATTTGGGCATTGCGGCCAATGTGTTGCCATTGACTGAATAGATGGTTAAGCGACTGAGCGCGGGTGAATTGGGCGTTTCAAACCCATTTCCAACCAAATGGACCCATCCCTATATGGGGTGGCCTTGGGGGATTCCCATCACTCGTCAGGCTAAATGCCATCATACCAACCATCAGAAATTTAGCTGAGCCCCAGTTCAGATGTTTGAGGTCAAACTGACAGAGACTCAGCCCACCACCAAATTTTGCAATGTCAGTTTTCAAGGAACAAACCCATCCATTCCCAAACAATTTTCTGGTTAGGTTGAAATTGCGGGACCCAATCCCATCTTGTCACTACCCCAATCAACCACTATTTAATCAGTTGCACAAGCACTGAGAAAATTGTTGGTCAATTTTCTTACTTTCCCTCAAATAAAATTTTACCAAAGGAAAAAAACTAATTTTATTTATTTTCTTCTGACCGCATTCCTGATAGCATTCCCCTGGTGGCCCATCGGTTTGTTCACCAGATGGGTTCTACCAGTATTCTTGGTCACTATGGCCCCCTCCATTGTCAATTGGGTTCAGAGAGTCCAGTATTTTTGGCTCTATAACCCCATGATCGTTAATTTCTGTCAGCAATACATGAGGATCTTGTGGCCATATGTAAACCAATTGCAAGAGAAAATCTGCCTCCTTGTCACCCCAGTTGAGATGGCACCACATGCCGAGGATCTTGTTGAGACTATCCCAGTGATTTACCCCCTGAAGTAAGGCCCCCTGGGTCAGGAGTGGGTTCAGTGTGGTTTGTTATCGGGATCATTCTCACCATGTTGCTACACCAACACTCCATCGTCTCCCACTGCCAGGCTCCATACCAAGTCATTTGGTTGGAAATGCCTCTGGCATTCTGGCTTGCTTTTTGGGTGCTTACGCATCCTGACTGGCAGGCTGGTCTAAACTTCTTCTTCCATTTCCATGACACTTATATATGCATTGAGGAGTGAGAAACACTTCAAAAAGAACCATATATTGAGGGCAATGAGGCACTGGTTACATATAACTTGCTTATGGTTTTTACCTCCACTAAGGGTGTTGAAGAATTTTTTGCTCAACTAGACACTCTATCTAACTCCTCCTCCCGAGCATTCAGCCACAATTAATTTTGAGACTTAAGTACAACCTATGCATAATACAAATGCTAATCCTACTCATGTTCCCTTGCATCTTCTAACTGGGCCACTCTGTTGTCTAAAAACCATTTTAATCCCGCTCCTTGTCTTTTAAGCCTGGAAGTCATATAGTAAAATATAGGTCCTTCAGCCCTGAAGCCATGAAACTCAATTTCAGTTTAACCCTATTAATTGATTAAAATTTGACTAGAAGGCAAATGTGCACATTTTTTTGATAATTTTGTGATTAGTATGGGTGGAGCATCTGAGACTGGAAATTTGAAAATTATAATAAAATCTCTCGACTTTGAAATTCAGGAGTTAGGTATGCTGAAATTAAAGAAGGCTGATGTTTCCTATTTTAATGCAAATGGTCTTCTTATCAAGGAGGTTGGCGGGGCAGAAATAACTTTCAGGAAATGGATTTACTTGGTATTTTTTTGTAGAGATGGACCTATACAAGTTTTTTCTGAAAAATTCTATTTGAAGGCGCAGATGACATCTGAGCTAACTTCATAAATGGCTTTGCCACTCAGATTACTATTTACCATGTCTGCAAGCCCTACAAGGAATTGTATCAGGTTCTGATAACATTTTTGAATTAGGGGCATGATATTACCCATATGAAAATTACCTATACCAAAGCTCTGTCACTTTTGAGGCGCCTAGAAAAAGTCAGTGGGGACCTTATTACCCACACTTTAGGGCCATCTCCCCAAAGAAACAATTAATTTGGCCTCATGGCCCTCATTTCAATAGGATAATATAAATTAGATCACTTTTCATCGATGTAAAAAACTGAGGCATTATGAAATTGTTTCCATAAATTGAGTTCTAAACTCAAGGTTCATTCAGTGAACCCCACAGATGAGGAAGACTTGGGAAAAGACAGGTGGAGTAGAGCCAGGTTTTTAATCCCCATCTTTCTAAAAACTTCAGGCAAGAAAATGCTAGAATCACGTCTCATTTGGCAAATGTCTGAAAATGATGCCCCACCTTTGTCATTTCACCAAGTTATAGCAAATGATATAGTAGCAGCCACCACCCACTTAAAGAAAAAACAAAAGTAAATTTGTCAAAAAGTAGTATTAAAGCCTTACATTTAACAGTTATAACAATAGCTTCTGTCCCCTCTGGTGAAGTTTCCCAAGTTGAACAGGAACCTTATGGCTATACTCAATGAGAAGTTGAAGGAATATAGCCCACAACTAGGTAAGAGATTTATATAATCTAGGTTAAGTGGACACTTTGGATGCCTGCAAAATAAATCTACAGACGCTTATTTTTTGAGTGTACCTAATTTGTAAATAATCTTGGAGTCAGAGCAATTGCACAGTGAGTGCCAACTATTGTGTACACTAAACTTATGAAGAAACTGATCCTCACTCCAGACATAGATTATCAGAAAGTCTATGGTACCGCGGGCCCCATACCACAACATCTGAAGAAGCATACAGTTCATTGCCACTGAGTTTTAGCTCACTATTAATATTTACTCCTGCCATCATTTTCTAAAATTAGAGCTAAGAATTTCTTATTAAAACTTCATTTCATTAGAACTTATGGAGTTAAAGCTTAATTTGAAGAAAAACTCTAGAAATAATAAGACAAAATTTCCACTATTCTACATATAAAAAAGGTAAGGCCCACTTATTCAAAGTCAGTGGTTGTCAGCCTCTCATTCATGGATGGTATATTTCAATTGGTTATTAACGGATTTGTGGCTGTATTTGGTGTTTACTTAACCATTTTTGAACCCAAAGAATATTTTACTACGCGCTAAATGAAGCCTAACCATTCTAGTGGGCCATCAAGTTATAGTGGAGACAGAGATTAATCTAAAAATTCCAAAGGTATTATTTGACAAGATATTCTCCTTGTTCTGCTAATCAAACTTGGAACTGGGAGCCAGACTGGGGTTACCTCCTTGACCAGGAAATAATTTAAGTGCTTTTAGTTAAACTAATTAATATTTAAATCAAAATAAGCAACATCAAAAAGTTGCTTTTGTTCATATCTTATCAGTTGTGGATGTACTAAGTTACATGATTCTGCTAAAATTTGTAAATTTGGTCTTGGAAAGCAACAAGTGCCAATTGTTATGTTCCCTGAAACCTCAGGAACGTCTCTCAGGGTTGACTGAAGATGATAATGACTAAGAGCTGGCTCTGTTTGAAAACTATATGTTTTTTTTTGCAAAAGATGACTTTGATTGGGGTCGTGCACATGATTTGTTTTATTATATCATATACCAGTAATCACCCGCCAAGTCACCTCCATCTGATTAGATGTTTAAAGGTGGCGGATAAAGCTGTTAATATAGAGATTGCTCGGGCAGTGTGACACAGGGTGTTAGTGCCCTCCAAGAGTCTTTGGACCTACCCAGTGTTGATTATCTTAAATAAGAAAAATTCAAAGTTGTGTGGTAATTGATTAGAGGAAGATCAATAATATAACCATGAAAGGTATCAATCCCTTACCACGTATTAATGATGCATTAGACCACTTGGGTGGCGCACAATACTTTTCAGCCATGAAATCTAGCTTACTAGATAATGGTAGATTAAATTGCTGTCAAAATTTACCCTAGTAGGTGTGAAGCCTCAACTTTGGGCTTGCAATACACTTATTAATGTAGGCAATCTAATCTATACTCATTATTAATTAACAGTCAAAATATAATTAGGAATAGGCCTGAATGTAATAATCTTAGTTTACAAATCATCAAACTGTTGATATAGCCAAATACACAAGTAAAAAAATGGGATTAAACGCTCAATAGTGCTCCGCAAGCCCATAAGATAGGTAAGAATACTTGAACTACTCCCTCTAAGAACCTGGACTACGCTATTATCCCCTACATCCCTGAATCAATTTTTCCCTTCTCATGTGCTATACGCCTATCTCTAATCATCTGGAATATCCCCCTCATTTATCTTATCTTATCTTTAATTCTATTTTAGTACAATTTAAAGTACCATTTAAGTATTAATAAAGTTATGCTTGATCTAAGAAATTTTTCATTATTTACTTTTGCCTAGTTTTAGATAAAGATGGCCTTCATACAACGTGATATTTTCTCTTCTCAAAGGCAGAGATTTCCCTTTGTGACGACCTCTTATCTGATAATAATTTTTCCCTAGTGACCAAACATCATCTAAGAGATGACTCTGGTGCTATTATAAATCATAATTGTGTAGCATTTGAAGGAATTGGCCTTCAAAACTATAGAAAAACTTCAACTGGTGCTCCTTGCCAGGTCCTTTTTGAGGCTACCTGGTGAAGAAATATCTTTATATAAGCATACCAACAATAAAAAGGATGTGTGCACATAAAAAAGTAAATCTTTGAATCAGGACAGGATGGAAATGGAGGCTAGAATGCCCCTCCAACTTCTTAATATGAGCTGGTCCTACTGCCTGAGTTATAACAAATCTCATTCCTACCTGGATGTTGTAAATATCATGGACAGTATAACCCATAAAAACCTTAAAATTTGAAAACTTACATGGAGAAAGTAAGCTGTGAAGTTGAATAGATGCTCGACGTTCAATGGTGTGAAAACAAGCTTGAACTCAACAAGTGTTCTGCCAAATAGGCTACTTAACAAACTAAAAGGTTGACCTTGAACTCAAAATTTACCAAGGTTCAGAGAAAAAACTTGATATGATTTAATACGCTATGATTAGTATGCTACTATTTCCATACTGGAGCAACTCCTGAAATATTGCTGAAAAATATACCTGTCTATATCAGAAAAAACCTGGGATGAGTTAGTAGGACCTAGGCTTGTTTCAGCTGACAAATCAGATGTTACAAATGCTGAAGTCCTAGGTAGATGTCAAGTATAATTATTCAAGTGAGAAGGAACCACATGATGAACTAAACAGAGTAGCTCAATCAAATAATTGTCTTACAATTTTGGTTCAGAAAACTCCTTGTTGCTCTGATATTAAAATTGGAAAATTGAAGCAGCAAACCCAAATGCCTTGGCTCCCTTATCAGTTCTCTGCGGCATATCTCCTCAATTTTCTAGGGATATAATTGAAAAGTTTAACCCAAAATTCTTGGCGCCTTTTCTGTTCCTCTGCACTGATACTTCCTGCTGTTTTGCAAATAAAACAGCCTACCAAAATGCCTCAGCACCCATTCCATTATGCTGCATTCATGATCCTTGCTGCTTGAACACAAAAATTGGAGTCAGTGAAACCTAACAAGAAAACCTCAATTTTAAATTTGTGGATGTGCTAAAAAATCCCAAAAATACAAATGATTCAGCTAAAATCAGCCAACTGCCTCGCCACTTTGTTTTCTGACACAAAAGCTTACAGCTGCTCAACCTAGCTAGCTGGACCAGATGATTTGATGCCAAATTTATTTTCCTTGGCTGAGGCAACTGATAATATGACAAAACATTCAGGTTAGCTGAGCCACTTGGCCATGAGATCAAATCGCCCTCTACTACTGCTTTATTTTATTTTAAGCTTTTTAATTATTATTATTATTTTTTTCCACTAAAATTTTAGGATCTCCTGCTGATGTCAGAGAAAATAAAATTCTTGGAGAAACACAATACATTAATAAGGACTTAAAGAAGTTGCTTACTGACCACTTCCTTAAATTTATGCAAAGCTAAGCTCCAAATCTGTTACCCTTGATGTGTTGGTCAACCCCTAGCACCAAAATACTTTCCAGTTGCTATTTATCTGATCTATGTCTCCTTCATGAATTTCTGTAAGCAATAAATCCTTTTGACAGAACCAGTTGCAAACTGCCCAGCCATCATCTTAAATTCACATTAAGTTAAGATGTTCTAATTTTACCTTTATGTTACCTGGACAAACAACTAAAAACATTTCTTTGCCAGCTTGACTCTTATTTTGGATTAGTTCATATCAGAAACCTTGATGTTTGCAAAATTCAAGTTATTTGCCAACAAGTTATTAAAACCTACCCTATGAGTCTCCGCTGCCTACAATCAGTTTGGGCCTTGAGGATCTAGTCATACTGGCCAGATTTATTATTTTCAAATGCCTATTTAAGTTGTTTTCACCATGTTATATTTAAACCAATACTATCAATTTATATCTTGATGTTATGGCATGGACTCCAGTTATCAAACCTTCCATTTGCTGTAAATTCATCCTCAAAGTTTATAAAGAGGATGCTGAAATTTTTCCCTGTGACAGATCGCTCCCTCCATCCCTGAAGCAGCTTTTAGATTCAAGCAGAGGTTCATTTAAAGATGTCCATACAGATGCTTTATACAGCTTTGTTGTTGGAATTATTTTTGTTCCCCTCTACTTTAACGTTGCTCACGTCTACCAGAAATATCAGATTGCTGACTACCTTCTCTGTCCCTTGTCTACCCAAACTTACAAGCCAGTGCCATTGGTCAACTTGGCACTAACGTGTACCACTCCAAGAATTGCAATGCTGAACTCTATGCTGGAACCATACCTTGTGATCCTTGCCTCTCCAAAATTTTTTCCAAGTGAATAAAATTTATATCTATGAGATTCTCCGCCATACCACAGACTACATACAGATTGTAAGATGGAACCAACACTCATGATTGACAGTCCAATATTTGACTCAACTGCCTTACATTAGATCTCCCATTCCAACTATGGAAGCTTGGGACCCTACCAAGGTTAGCTGACTCTGGAAAATCATTACCACCCCCTGGTCAAGGCTTGGAGGAGCAATTGTTGGGATTTGCCCCAGTAGGTGTAAAGCTTTAACTTTAAGCTCATGATACATTTATTTATTTGAGAAATTTTGTCATATATTTTATTGATTTAAAATTTATTTTTACAGTATTAAGACCCTAATAATCTTAATTCACATAGAATTAAACAGTTGATAACGACAAATTAACAATTAAACAAATTTGGGAATCACCCCATTAGTGCCCACTGGCTAATAAGATAGGGAAGAATGCCTGGTCTACACCAGATCTGAACCCAGATTGTACTATTACCTCTTACATTCCAAAATTTATTTCTACCTTCAGACGTGGTATGCGCCTATCTCTTGTCATCTGGAGTATTGCCTTCTTTTTTTACCCTTTTTTCAATTATGGTAATATTTATTTACTAATTAATTCTTAATAAAGTTATGCTTGATATAATACATCTTTAGTGATTTACTTTTGCTTAAATTTAACTATAGTTTATCTGCACTATGCATATATTCTGCTGGCTTGAATAACAAGTTTGCTTTGGCGACAACCTCTTTTCCACTAAGAGATTGACTAGCGTTGAATAGGGATTTTGTCTAGATAGTAGAAATTTTCCTTGGTGACGACTCTTTTCCAACAAGAGATCTACCCTAGTGATTAAGCGTCATTTAGGAGTACCACTGATGCTATTATGATTTATCAATGTGTAGCTTTTGAAGGTTTCAGCTACAAAACAAGAGAAAACTAAAAAGGTACTCAAAGAGTAGCAGGAAAATTATGCCATGTTTATGACCCAGCTACTCTATCAACCTACTAGAATGCCATAGGAGTTGTGCAATGCCTCCACGACTTTTCAGCGGGCTATGGCTACTACAATAGTCAAGTCAAAAAATTTGTGTTTTAGTATATTTAGATGATATATACGTTTTTAAACGTTTAATGAATACCCTCAACATTTTAAAAGAAGTCTTCTGCTGCCTTGCCAAGGCTGAATGTAATATTAAGCACTGAAAGAATATTCTTAAAAACCAACTAATTTTTTAGGGGTTTTCATTGACAAACATGGCCTATGGTCCCATCCAGAGAGGATTGAAACCATTGAACTGATGGCGCGGCTAAGTAGCATTCACAACATTAAGATGTTCCTTTAAATAATGGCTATTATTGCCAATTTGTAAAAAAATTTTAATAATAGGCGAAACTTTATTTTATCTCCTCAAAAACAGTGTAATGTTCGAGTGGATGGTGAATTTTCAGCTAGCCTTTAAAAAACTCAGACTTTGCATCACTCAAGCGCTGCTACTAATGTATCCAAATTTTGATAAGCCTTTTATTATTAAGATGGAAGCTTCTCTCACCGCTGTAGGGGAGGTGTTATCACATTTTTGATTTTTAGAGGAAGTGAGCATCCAGTAGCATATTGCAGCCTAATTTCAAACGTTTATGAACAAAAATAATATGGTAACTTAACAAAAGTTCCTAACAGTTATATATGCATGTTATATTCTTGGTAAGTGTCCATAGAGTGCATTTTAACATAGTAACTGATCATGCCTCACTTTGCTGGTTACAGAATCTGAAGGAGCCAGAAGGGTGGCTGGCTCAATAGCTTTATAAGTAAAATCCTACACTTTATATAATTCAACACCACCATGACATAAACCATCAAAATGCTGTTAGCTTATATTGACTGGTAACCTTTGCCTTGACGGTCAATGTGGCAATGACTTTTTGATAAGATGCTAACCACAAACGTATCACAACGAACTTGCAGAAGTTTTGCGCTTTTTTGAGAATCTATGGAGGAATACTGTTGTCAAAAATGGGAAGCTTTATGAGTTATTAACGTTCAGAATTGGTGGATACCTCAACCAACGGAGCAAAACAATTTTATTGGTGAACTTAAGGAGATGAGCATATACTTCAAAAAGATGTTTGGTTTTAAAACAACACTAATATTGTGAATCAATTTTATTGATTTTCATGAGATTTTCAGCTCTTGTAAGGAATGCAAAGCTGACGCCTCTTATTATAAATTTCACCTCCTATGATTTTATTAAATCCAATTTTTCTTGTCACACCATCTCTATTGACGTTATGGGGCCCTTTATCTACTAGTTATGGCCTATTTAAATATATGATCATGCTTATTGATCACCTCGCCAAGTTGATGTAGGCAAAGCAGTTAAAAACCCGAGTACTATGACCACTCCAAAGTTTATTCTGGAGATTATAATGTACCAGCTTGGATACCCACAATTTTTTGAAGTGTAGTTGGGACTAACTATAGATCTCAAATATATAACCAAGATCAATGAATTGATGAGCATATGAAGGTACTATCTAACCCTTTCACCCTGAGATCAATGGCACCATGGAACAAATAAATGTTACTAAAGTTGAAATTATATAGAAGAATTATGGCTAAGGCATTCAGTTGAAATCTATTCAAGCTTCTGACGTTTTTGCATATAATATTATTTTTTTCACTCAGCCATTGGGCACTTCCCATTTGTCTTACTTTATAAGAAAATACTTGCACTTCCCCAAATTATATTCTTATATCAACCAAGAGCATTATAGTCCCATTAAGTATTTTTAGAGCTGACGCAGAATTTGATTCAATTACAGGGCGGAGCATATTGTAATGCAACGGTTTGAAAAGTAAGGTCTTGAGAATGTTAGAAAAACCAGCAGCCCTTAACCAACTTTGCAGTAGGGGTTGGATTATATTACAAATATTATGGGTTTGGATGAACCTGAGAATTGAAGCAAATTTGGTAAAGGCTTTTTTAGATAATTAAGAAGCCCTCTACTGATGCCTACACTTTCAGGGTCCTGTTGAGGTCACCTTAGGAACCAGGTATATGCTAAGTTCCTGAAGAGGTATAGCAAAGTTCCAACCTCATGAGCCCTATTCACAATTAAGAATCTAAGCTATCACTCATCTTTGATCTATGATGCTTGAAAAAAAGTGGAGGGAAGCATTGTAATTGGTTGACCAATCATCTGTTTATAGATTTTTACTTATTTTATATCTAACTAGTAGTTAAATATATGGTTGATCATTTGTTTTGATTTATCTCACCTCATTGCCCCCATTTTATAGTAGTTGCAAAGCTGTATTATATTACTATTGGTAAATTCACCAGGGCCCTTTGTTACTAGAATTACAATGACAAATAAATTTTAATCCCTGAAGTGCAACTTCTGCATCATGATTTACTAAATACTGTAGCCCATGGCCTTAGTTTTCATATAGCCTAATATATGTATCTTAAAGTCCTCCTTTAAACAGCGCAAGTATAAAATAATCTGTACTAGGGTACTATTAATACTATGACAATTCACAGTGTCTAAATTTAAAACAGCATAATACTACTATTAAGTAAATACCCCGAGCCCTAAAATTGCTTTCAAGGCCTAATTTTGACATTACGCCTCTAGTTTCCCATTATTAAGGTTGCTTAGCAACCAGAAATAACACCAATGTGATCCTTTTTGCTTGAAGAAAAGCATACTGGGCGGACCATCTAGTACTAAAAAAAGCATACTGGGCGGGATTTTCAGTTTGCCATGAATTTTTTCTTGACATATCTGAACCAGACTATAATAAAGATTACGCAGATAGCCCCTAATCTATTGCCAGTATTAAATACAATGTGCTTCTTTTTTTGTTAAAAAGCCCTTTTTCGTTAATAAGGGTTTTATTTGTGAGTTTTTCTAGGTTACTGTCACAAAACAGTACCTTGTATTTTTGTGTGTTTACAACCTATGCACTTGAAATAAGATGTCCCTGAGCCAATTTCAATGATGAACAAAGTTACAATTCCAACAATGATCAGTATACTATCTTATTTTACAATTCAATTGCTAGCTTATCAGGTAGGTTGCTTCCTAATTTTTTAACTGTAGGACCTAGTATTATTATATAATGCAAAAATGAAGGATTGATTTAGTTCTAAACCTCAGTGCATTTAGTAGTCCAACTTGCCCTCTTAGTTTTTATATTTGACCTAATATGATTTATTTATGTCAAAATTAATCTTGCATACCACTTTAATTTTTGTAGAGGTTACTTTGATGGACTTCTTCCAGTGCAACCAAACGATTGTTGTAAAGGCCTAGATTTTAACTCCTGGTTGGATAAGCACTTTAATACAGCTAAGTTATAAGCTCTGCTCCTTAGTATGGGCCTAAAATCTTAGTTGTAAGGTATGATCATATATGATATATATGCATGAAGCGTTAAGTTACGTTTTTTATGATCTTCCATCAAGAAATTTAGCTTGGTGGCATGTAAATTTACTACTACCCATTTAAAGATAGATGCGTCAAACTTATACTGCATTCTAGTCACTTAAAGGTAGTTTCGATTAAGGTTATATTATTTTTCTTTTTGAAAAGAGGCATATCGTCCATTTACTTTGTCAGTCTTTTGCTGTGCTTATGACCTGTATATGAACAATGTTGCCTATCTCATCAAAAACTCAAACTAGAATGATAATATAGTTTTAAATATAGGTTACTATGAGGGCATGGATATCTGATAATAGCTTATCATCTTTGCTACTTATAAAATTGAATACCAGTCTTTAGAAATTGCAAAAATTAACTTTTTCCTAAATAATATCAACAAGCTAAGTTCAATTACATGGTTGTGATCTATGGTAACAGCGAGTTGTTCATAGTATTCACCAAACGTTGTGTTATAAAATTTTAGCTTTCTATAAGATTATATGTGAAGTTACCTGGCCTTAATTCTTTTCTTTAATGAAAAAACTAGATTTAGCATTAAGGTGCCACAATTTTATTCTAGAGTTCTAATTGGTGCCACTGGAAGGGTCACACATAAGCTAATTAAATATATAGTATTTTCTATCCTTTTCATTACAAAGGAGTAAAAGTAGCACAAAAACTGCAGTTTCCTTTTTGACCTTATAAACATCTGAGGTTGTATATTTCTTGACTTCATCAGAATCTGTTTTTTGCTATTAATTTTAATTTCCTAAGAAAAGAGTTGTTATAACCTTTCCCTCATAATATATGTGATGTCAGCTTATAAATCCTATATCTTTGGTAGCATTATATGGTAAATTATTAGTGGTGCACCACTTTATTGGTATTGTGGATAAGACCAAACATGGGCTTTCTTAGATAATAAACTCATGTTTTTTAATTCTATTAAATTAGCTTAATAATTTGCTAATTCTATGAAGATCTATGTCAGATAAAAAACCGTTTATAAAGGGCTTACAGAAATAAACAGCTTTAAATAAGGGGCTGATGTTTTTTAGTTGAGTTTTATGAGCTATACAAGTTTCTTGTATTAGACTTTAAAGGGAGAAGGCGAGGCCTTAAAAAGCGCTGTCATGAGGCGCTGCTTTTCCTGAGCTCTATCCTCAATCCTTATAGTTACTTGAGAGTACATCAAAAGTTTCATATGAGATAACATACTTATTTATCCTTGAAAAAATTACATTGTTTATTATAGCTTTCTTTATTGAGGTACTTTTATATAATTTTTTTAATTGTATACCTTAACCAGATTATTTGAACTATAGTATTATGTGCTTGTATCTGTACCTTTTAACATAATAGGGGAATTGTGGGAAGCCGTGTTGTATACCTATCTTTTGTACTGTTTTTTCAGCAATAAAGTGTGAAACTTATTCCCTTTAAAGGTCAGTTTTGACTTGAGCTATGCCAAACACCAACTGCTAGGATTTAGTCATCTACATGATTATCATATTATAGATTTCAATGGAAGTGAGACCACAATGTTACTGGCAGTATAATATTACCATATTAGAAGTGAATTTAAGTGATTAATAAAGCAGCAAGTTGATGGCAGTCATGGACTAAATTGGACATAGCATTTATTTAAGATTATGAAATTTCACCAATAGAGATGTGATGACAAGCGAATGGTGGACATGGACTGTTTTAATGCTGCGTTTCAAAAGTTTAAGAGCTAACCAATGAGATTGAGATGCCAAGCAAACAGCAGAGAGGGACAATATAAGTTGAAACTGTTAAATATAAGACATATTAGTACGTCCAGAATGATTATTTATGTATGAAGATATAATATTAGGGAAGGGATAGCAAGTAAACGGTAGATACAGAATATTTAACATGAAACTGTTAATTAATGTATAAATGAAAAAAACCAAAGAAAAATAAAGCACATCAAATCAAATGTCAGGTTGACAAGGAAGAAACCAAATTATCTCATTAATTGATATAATTTTTTTAATAATATTAAAAATTTTGTTCAAAGTGGGCTGACCTGGGGATGATACCATACCAATCAAGGGATAAAAGAAATGTGAAAGGAGGTAGAATTTTAATAACCTTCACGTGTGGCATATGATATGCCAGGAACTCCATGGAATGCCTTTGCTATTCACTATCTCAGTTTGGAGCATTGGTGCGCAACTTCAATACAGTCATAATCGTCCCCTACCCAAAGTTCATCTACTGGGATCAAACTCAGGGAGGCAGTGGTAGTGAGTCCATACTATACCAACTGGGGGATCCTCCCCTTCATTAATTGATATAAACAGCTAACTCTTTCAACATCAGGAGCAAAGTTTTCTTTATTAATGAAAATTGATCTGACACCTCAATAGCACTATTTGTGCTAATTTCCTTTAAAATTAATAACTGTAATTCAATTCAGATATTTTCCCTGTTATTACTCTAGTGGGATGTCTCAAATTCCAGACTGTACGCCACACTTCTATACACATGCCATTTATTATTATGGCTCTTGTTAGATTCCTATTCCTTACCACCATGTACATAGGATTGGATTTTATTCTATAAAATACTTCCAAAACCTATTAATATATGATTACAAATGACATGATCTTGTGTTGGATTTTAATGATTAAATAAAAAGTAAACCCTTTGAGAAACTCACCAATGCTTATAGATTACTCCCATTGATGGATCCTTTGACACTTCCCAATTTATCTGCATAATCTGATAAATCAGATTCGCCTTAAAACTACCTTGATTGAGTCTAAACACCTAAATTATTATAGCTAATAAAAGCTATGATATAATATTATTATGACCAATTATGGGACCTACTTGGGAGATTAAGTGGGCTTATGGCACAAATTGCAGTGATATTTGAATCTAATACATTAAAATTATTAGTTTCTAAATTTTATTTATGTCAATCTTCGTAATTGGAACAATAGTACTTGCACAGGATGTCCTAAATAGGGAGTACCAAGTACTATTGAGAGGCTTAACAATGTCCCAATTAAGATTGCATCATTATTTGAATTCCAAATATTCTTCACCACTTCTTTTATTTCATCAGCTGTATGAAAAAACGTAATTGGGCTGGTTGAAAGGCGAATATACACCATTGATATGCTAATATTAAACCTAAAAAGCTTCTCAATTATGAGAGTAGTATTGCTACAATTGGGACAAATCAATTGTAATCATGTTATTCAAAGGCCAAATTAACTTGAGGATTTTTAATAACCACTGCCATAATCCATAGCGGATAGCATGGTTTTAATAAACTCATCTATCAGATTAGTATGGCCAGGAGATGCCCTAGAGTATAAAATACTAGCGCCTGGCCCTAAAATAAAAGCACCATCTTAGCTTATAATCATATTTTCATCTAATATCATCTTACATTAATTTGATCTTCATATTAAGAGGTGTAGACAAGCGTTCAGGGGAGCTTATCATTATTATCTGATTCTGGAGAGTTCCCGATTATACAGGAAAATACCCAGAAGATACCAAAAGAGTCAAGTATTATTGTTTAGCGTTGTGAGCTTCCAAATGGTTAATAAATACCATAAGGCAATAGCATAATCAAGGATATATCAGCTGAAACTCTTTTCAACTATAAAAACAGTATTATAATTAACAAGCGTTTAATTCCTCAAAAAACTCACAAGTCATTCTCACTAAAAACCACATTACACTTTTTATATGTTAATACATCCAAATACTGTGCAGAAGCTTCCAGAAGATACAATTAAAATGATATGGAAACCAGTGACTGAGAAACCACTGAGTACCTCAACACTGCTCACTAAAACACTTAGGATAGTACTTTGTACTCCTTAGATCTTATCACGGTGGGAGGGGGCATGTGGACTCAACAGGCCCAATTGAGTTACCTCAGACAGTGTGAAAGAGATGATGGAGATTCTATTTCACGGGTATAGGATTGGTATATCGCAGGTGGACCCTCTTTTGGGATTTTTTATTACTTGAAGGATCAGGTCTTCAAAATGGAGATGTATATGCAGTACCAAGAAGAAACAATGGCAACTCTGGCCACACGACTCAATTGTATACAAGATCTCAATGATTCTTGGTCAGCTTTGTACAGTCCTTCATTGAGCACACCTAAAGGATTCTGGATCAGCAGAATCTAGAGCTTGCAGCGATATACAGAGTTCAAGAGGAGGAGCGATCTTTCTAATTAAACTTACTTGATAAGCTGAAATCCAGCTTCAACAAATTTAGAAAGACCATCATCAACAATATGGAACAGGTCAATGATGCCTATGGAAGATTAAGTACTTTAAAAGAACATCTTAATCAAAAAGTTCAAAGATTGCAGCCAAGGTCCTCTCTTAACATGGATTGACCTGTGAGTGGGTCTATATTATTAATAAATGCTGCCATAAATTGGAAAATAATCCAAATTTCTAAATTCTTGGACTGACCGTTTGACCAAAAAAGTTACTTCTTGAAGAAATCATCTGGAATTGAAAACAATGCATTTTCAGCTTGATAAATATGCCCAAAATGAGTTGGGCATATTACAAAAAAATATTGAAGATCTGGCTTCCATGCCAGTAGAGCCAAAATATGAGGAGGATTTCGCTCAAATTCATGAGAATTCTTGAAACTCCAGTCAACAGTTCTTTCCATGCAAGCCAAGAATGTCGAACTTGATAAGGAGAAACAAGATCTTTAAAGCCAATTATTAGCAACTAATGATCATGTTGCTGATCTGACCAAAGATGCAAAGCATATACTAGCTTCTCAAATTACTTTTAGAAAAGAACGTGAGAGTCTTAAAAAGGAAGTCAATGCTTCAAAGGAAAAATTGCAACTGTTAGTAGTCCCTGAGGAAGAGAGCAGTAAAACCTCTAAGTGTTTGAGCACAAAACAACTTGGGAAATTACATAAGGCCCAAATTCTGAAGTCTGAATTGAGCAGTTCAGAACAGTTCCATGAAGTAGAATCTTCAGGGGTGAAACAGATGATGAAATGGATATTTCAGATGTTTGTTTGATGCCCAAAATCCTTGTTTCCATTTCAACTCTGGATGACACTCATCATGAATGTGGACCTATTCTAGCAGAAGATTCCTCAAGACGTTCAAACTCTAAATGAAGCATAACTCCTCTGGCTGATTCTGGGCGTGATGACTTTTAGCCCTTGAATTTGCCAAGATTTGACAAATTAAGGAAATGTACGCTTATCCCTAAAATTGTTCAAAAAATCTATGCAAGGAGGATCTGATCAAGCAAGGTCTACAGCTCATCAATTTCCTGGACTCCCATAGTGTAATCTTGTTATGCTTATCTGGGTGACAACTGGTCCTATTCAGATGCAAAGAACCCCATAATAAGACAACTTGGATGTCGTGATAAGCTATCAGCTCAAAAGACAGATCTACCTAATATCATATTCCAGAGGAATGAGTCCATCAGAGACTTTGCGGATAAGTTCTACCATGAGGCTCAGGTCCTACTTGGTTTTAAAGCTATGAACAAATTTGATGCAAAGATTGCCATGCAGCATGCTTTCAAGCCATACTGTGACTTGCATCGTGTCATGATTCCAGCCTTTAATCAAACCATGGGAGCATCAGAATTCACAGATTATTTTAGACATTTCACAAGTAGCCTTAGCGCCCCTAATCATCCCAAAGATCAATCAAAATTTTGCTTTTTGAGACCAAAGCATACAAATTTAAACATTCAGGGAAAAAATATAGGCCCATAAATCAGAAAACCAGTTAACAATCAGGGCTGATTACCTGTCATAATTGTGTCCAAAAGGGACATTTTTTTAGTCATTGTTACAGATGGGCAGATAAAAACCTCGTGTGAATGTGCCCCCAAAGGTTAACAATGAAAAAAAGGCGGGAAAAGAGTAGGTGGAGTAGATGAAATGCTCTACCTTCACTAATGCCTAAAACACATTCCACTTAACCCAGACAAGCTTTTCTTGGCCAACAAAATAACCAAAGATAGCCCGCAACACTTTGTGGTGATGATGTTTATATGGTTACCACCCAAACCAAAGAAAAATAATTAAAGCAACTAGAGGTCACTGAAGAAGCTTAGGCTGAAGTAGAAAAGCCCTACGCCAAACAAGCCATCAATTAAGGGCTAAGTAACCATCCTAAATGTTGATCCAATTTGCCCATGCTACATAATGTGCAAGTGGCCATACCCATGAAGACTTTAGCAGAGATTTTCCATAGATCTTATCATGGTTAAATGACATGATAGTGGGGACCAACCCCAAGGACAAGGCTGGGCGACAAAACCCAGAAGGTAAAGCTTCAGCCCTTCCTGACCTCGGGCACACAGTAGACCAACGCTGGGTACAAGCTAAGTATGCCCAGGTTGGTACTAGTGAGGTGCCTAACGCCCAGCCCCTTGCATTGGCCCAGGAGTTAAAACGGACGGCCTATTTAATTAATGACGAAGTGTCAATTTGGTTGATTGAGGAATGGGGGTATAAATTCCGTTCCATTTATGAAACTATGCATTATGATCAAATCCAACTTCAATTGATTACTCAAGTGAAGTCAGTTTTTGGTGTATTCTACCCATTTGGATGGTAGTGTTTGCCTATTGGTGAATCAGTGCTTAGGACCACTTCAGCAGACACTGAATTTCCCCAATGAAGAGTAATATGTTTTCCTTGACCAACATTCCTTGTTTGTTGACTTTCCCTATAAATTTTCCCCGTTTTACCATTTTATTAAATGATACTTTGAACGATCCTGTGTGTGGACCCCTTTGAGGCGGTCTCACGCTACACTAACCATTACATTTTAAATATGATGAGATTATCACTAGTGCACCGTTGGTTCGCCCAGGTTCCCTCCAACCTGGGTCGCTTAGCCCCTTTCATTATGTGCACCGCGTCGCTTTTAATGGAGTTTATTGTAAAACTCGCTTTTTTATGCCTAAGCTGTTATTGCTCCAGCACCCTCTTCTGAGCTCTAATGACTTTGGCACTAATGGGTAGTTCCCTGGCGTTGGCCTTGTGCACCGTGCACTACCACACTTGGAACAGGAGATTTATATACACTCTCCTTACATTAGTTGACCAACCATTTTTCCTTATGTGCATAAACTTTTTCTGTGTGGAACTTTTCTAAAGTGAAAACAGTGGCCGTCAGCTGAGGGCTCCAGCTGTCATTAATGCACCACTGTTTCCTCTTTTTCCCAAAGGTTGGAGCAACTTGGCGCTATTATGGTTGCCTCTGACTGAAAAGTATCCACCCTTCATGTTCATACCTGGTGGATTCAGATGCTTTGAGGTCTGATAGTTGTGATTCCCCAACTTTCCACTGAAATAATCAATTTTCATTCCAAAAAATGAGTTTTTCTTTGACAGCGTGTTCAGATGATGTCGGCAGAATTGGTGCAGATGGGCCTGGGGGTGTTGGCTTTGGATAACGTCGGGCATTCCATTGAGGGTATTTAAATAGGGTCATTCACGTTCAAAAATGCGTTTTATAACAAAAACCCGATATATACCTCTGAACCATTTTGGCCCTCTCATGGCTCAGATTTGGACCCTATTCCTGTGTTTGGAATCACTCCAGAAAATACCCGTTTGACCTCTTCCATGATTCGCAGCACTCAGGAAGTTGAAAAAGAACTGCGTTTCCAATATGAAAATGTTTATGCACCTGCATAAGGCATTAAGGGGTATGTGGCCTCAGTAGTAAAAGTGGCCAACTATCCCTCCCCCTTTTAAGATTCCAAAACCTAATCTTATGGTTTGCTCAAGCCAGAAGAGTTTTTAGGTGAGGTGGGGCATTTTCTGCTTTGAATAAATACCACTCTGGATACTTCCTCTTGTCTGCTACCCTTACATCCTCTTTTGGGAAGTTCAGCACAACTATACTTAGCGGATACCGGTGCCTTGAATAATTTTATTGACCAAGACCTTGCTGATTACCTTGAGTTGAGTTACTCACCAGGTGCTATGGTTAGAGGTGGGGCTTCTCAAGGTATCCCTACGCTGAACGTCAGAGGGTTTTTGGAATACCAGGTAGGTGCTTATCTTCTGTCTGACCATTTTCAAGCTATCAAGCACCTCTTGTTTCCCATTATTTTGGGAGTTGAGTGGTGGAGAAAGTTTGACGTTTGGATTAATTTGAAAGAAAACACTCTATCCTTGTCTTTGGTAAACAGCCACCAGTTGATTGTTCCCTGTCAGAGGATACCGCCTGGGGCCCAATGCCTCATTGGCCCAATGTTCCCATTCCTTATCTTGCTCCTTTGCTGAAGACCACCTACTCCGTGGGATCTTCCTTACCTTCCTGTTTGGAGGTTTTGGAAACCTTCTTTTGATGCAGCACCCGCCAACGCACTCCCTGAGCACTCTGAGTTTGATTGTGACTTCAAGCTCACGGTGGATCTGGTGCATATATCTTCCCCCATTTATCCTTTAACTGTCCGGGAGGAAGAGGCGTTGGATGTGTAGGTGAAGGAACAGTTGGCCAAAGGTGCGATTTTTCAGCGTACCTCCCCTGTGTGCTCCCCCCTTCTCTTTGTGGAGAAGTCTGATGGTACGTTATGCCCGCGTGTGGACTATGGGAACCTTAACAATGTCACTGTACCAGACCTCCATCCCATCCCTTTGGATTCAAAGATTGCGCCTTATGTGGAGAAGGCGAAGGTCTTCTCCAAGCTGGATTGCCTCAATGCGTTTAATCAGATCCAGTTAAATAAGGGCCAGGAGTGGTTAATCGCCTTCCGCACCAGAAAAGGAATATTCCAGTTTTGAGTCATGCCCTTTGGGCTTAAGAATGCCCCTGCTATCTTTCAACGCCGTATTGATGCAGCGTTGGGGACCTGTTAGGGGTATGCGCGGTTGCCTACATGGATGATATCCTGGTGTTTTCCCCTGATCAGGAGTCCCATGCAGTCCATCGTTGGCAAGTGGTGGAGCGGTTAAAGGCAGCCAGCCTTACGTTGAAATTTTAAAGTGTGAGTTTTTCAAGTCCCAGGTCACATTTCTGGGCAACGTCGTGTTTGACCAGGGACGCATGATAACTCCAGACAAGGAGAAGGCGATTCAAGAGTGGCCTATCCCCACCTTGGTTAAGGAATTAAGGAGCTTTTTGGGGACGTGCACGTTCCTCAAGAAGTTCACTCCCAATCTGTCTGAGGTGACGGCTCCCCTATACAAGGCTAGCGGTGCTAAGGTGCTTCAGTGGTCCCCCATTTTGGAAAATGCTTTCCAAGCAGTGAAGTGCACCCTGTTGTCCACATCCATCCTTTGCCATGTCGACCCTTCCAAAGAGTTCATTGTGTCTACTGATTCCTCCAACTTCGCCATAGAGGCTGCCTTGTTACAATTAGGCAAGGATGGGATAGAGCATCCGGTGGGATTTTTTCTAGGAAAATGTCTCCGCCTGAGTTGAATTACGCCGTTTATGACAAGGAGCTACTAGCAGTGGTGGAGGCGCTGACTTATTAGCGTCACCACTTTCATGGCTCCACCCAGCTGTTCCGTGTACGTACAGATCACTGTATCTTGCTGTACTACCGCGCCCCTCATGTCCTAACCCACAGCAGACCCGTTGGCATGAGACCCTTTTCCAATTTGCCTTTTCTTATGAGTTCACCAAGGGCAAGGTAAATGTTTTGGCGGATGCTTTGAGCCGCAACCCTGATTTAGCTCCTGATCCAAAGGAGGTAGAAGTTCATAACATACAGGTGATGATTCCGCCAAATAAAATTGTGCCTCATCCTCCCTCTCACCCAGCCTACGGTCCAGGGCTTGCACCTCTGGAAAATGTGGAGGAATATATTATGTTCAGAAAGGTAGTCCCTTCTCAGCTGCTATCAGCCTAATATAAGATGGTACTTGCAAAGAGCGCTTTGAATCAAGAGGACCTATCCAGGGTTTATCACGTAAAGGATGAAATGGTGTGGTTTCATGTGCGCCTATGGGTTCCTGCTGGACCACTGCGCCTGGAAAGCATCCGGGATCATCATGAAGGACTCACCATTGATCATCCTGGGAAAGCAAAGACTTTGGAGTTGATACGATGCATTTACAATTGGAAGGTCTTGCCTGCTCAGGTGGGACAGTATTGTAAAGAGTGCTTGATCTGCAACCAGATGAAACCAAATTGTCAACCTTTAGTGGAGTTGGTACCAATCCAAAAGGCTGAAGGGCCCTGGACTTCCCTATCAGTGGATTTCATTGTAGATTACCTGTCTCTGATGGTTTTGATGCCATCATGGTGGTGGTGGACGGTTCACAAAGTTCTCCCAATTTATTCCTATCAGAACTACAATAACCGCGGCTGGGATGGCTAGGCTCTTCGTCACCCATGTGTTCGCTCTTCATGGGGTTCCACAAGAAATTATCAGCGACTGGGGCCCCCAGTTTACCTCCATCTTTTGGGAAGAAATGTGTAAGACTCTTCAGCTTCGCCCTTGCCATTCAACTGCCTATCACCCCCAATCAGATGGGCAGACAGAACTAGTGAACCAGTGCTTGGAACAGTTCCTGCGGTGTTACACCGCCGCAGATCATTCAGATTGGGTTTCTCACCTTCCTATGGCCCAATTTAGTTATAACAACACTTTGCACTCTTGAGTCAATTGTTCACCTTTTTTTTACCAACCATGGATTTTAACCCCGCCTTTAACATGGAGCCCAGCTGTGGATCTAAGGTTGAAGCGGTGGTGGACTTTTCCAAGACTATCAAGAAGGTCCACTAGGGGGTTTCCACAAGTTTGGAGGCGGCAATGCAAGTGTATAAGGAGAACGCTGATGGTAAGCGAAAAGTGGGTCCAGCATATAAGGAAGGGGATCTTGTGATGCTTGATGCTCGCAACATCCCTATCAAGCAGCCCTGTAAGAAGCTGGGACCAAAGAGAATTGGCCCTTACCGCGTTGTTAGAAAGGTGGGCCATGCCTCATACCAGCCACATCTTCCCTCTTCATTTAGGATCTTCTCTGTCTTTCATGAGAGCAAATTGACATTGTTAGAGGGTCCCCCACTAGAGACTCCTGAGGTCTATCTCATGGATGGGGCGCCAGAGTGGGGAGTGGAGGAAATAATAGGCTCCCAACATGTTAAAAGAAGACTTGAGTACCTGGTGTCTTGGAAGGGTTATGATGCTGAAGAGAACAGTTGGGTTTCAGTGTGCAACTGTGTGCATGCCCAAGATCTGATTGAAGCCTTTAAAAAAATTTCCACCAATCCGCTGGCTCTCAACCCAAACTGACCGTTAGCATGAAGTTTGCCCAGTCCCACAAGAATTTTTCCTAGCGCAAGCCTGTGGAGCGGGGGTTGAGCCCCATTGGGAGGAGAAGGTAATGTCATGGTTAAATGACATGATAGTGGGGACCAACCCCAAGGACAAGGCTGGGCGACAGGAGACCCAGAAGATGAAGCTTTAGGCCCTCCCTGACCTCAGGCACATAGTAGACCATCGCTGGGTACAAGCTGAGTATGCCCAGGTTGGTACTAGTGAGGTGCCTAATGCCCAGCCCCTTGCATTGGCCCAGGCGTTAAAACGGACGGTCTATTCAATTAAAGACGAAGGGTCAATTTGGTTGATTGAGGAATGGGGGTTCAAAATTTGTTCTATTTGTAAAACTACGCATTATGGTCAGATCCATCTTCAATTGATTACTCAAGTGAAGTCAGTTTTTGGTGTATTCTACCCATTTGGATGGTAGTGTTTGCCTATGGTGAATTGGTGCTTGGGACCACTTCAGCAGACCCCAAATTTCCCCAATGAAGAGTAATATGTTTTCCTTGACCAACATTACTTGTTGGTTGACTTTCTAATAAATTTTCCCCCTTTTACCATTTTATTAAATGATATTTTGAAAATTTGTGTGTGGACCCCTTCAAGGAGGTCTCACGCTACATTAACCATTAAATTTTTAATATGATGAGATTATCCCCTAGTGCACCAATGGTTCGCTCTGTTTCTCCAACCTTGGACGTTTACCCTTTCTCTCATTGTGCACCGCGTCATTTTTGGTATTTTATTTATCATACTCCTTTGCTTTAGTTATTATAGCTCCAGCACCCTCTGCTGGGCCCTAGTAGCTTTGGTACTAATGGCTAGTTTCCTTGAGTTGGCTCTGTGCACTGTGCACCACCACACTGGAAACAGGAGAGTTATAGACACCTTCCTTACAGATCTGCTCAAGACTGATGTCCACTTGGAACCAAACACTTACTCCAATATTCACATAATAAACGATTCTGATACCTACTCTGAACGTACATATGTAAATATTGCAGTAAATAAGGTTTAGGTTCAGGCCATTGTTGATAGTGGGGTACCTATCAACATTGTCAGCACCAAACTGGTCAACAAGCTGAAGATTGCGCCCAATGTTGCACATTGTCAAGAATATGGAACACCAGGTGCCCACAACACTAAGCCTCTTGGGGCCTATAGCATGTTACCATTACGTTTTAATTCATTGTAGTGATTGCACTGGCCATAGTATTACTGAATACAAGCTATAACATCCTTATTAGGACCGTTTTCTTGAAAGATTTGTTGTTGTCACCAATCATAAGGAAGATACGCTGATTATTTTTGGGTAAAATATCTCATTATATTATAACAAAATAGGAAAGGCCTAAAGGAAACAGCCAAATCTATTTCTTAACCTGGCCTACAAGGATAAGATAGTCCCAATTGAGTACACAAAAACCCATTCAAAAATTAAGGATCTTCCAATGCAGGTTCATGTATCAAAGGGAATCCCATTTTAATCGAATAAGAAAATTACTGTGCTGCCTGGAACTCAAGTAGTCGTCCCTACCAGGCTGACTATTAAAATTCCAAAGGGACTTTATGCGGAAATATACCAACCATGGGCTAGATCCCAATTGAAGCCCAATATTGCACCTGGGATAGTCATTCCAGGGCATGAAGAGATTCAAATATTATGTGCAAACCTTAAAAATTGGCCCATTGATATATGGAGACAAGTTATTGCCTACCTGCATTTATTTTTGACTACTGAAATTTAGACACTTCACGAATTTGTGACCCTAGATGAGATAGGACTTCCCAATGAAGAGAACATTAGTATCAATAACGTTATTCCTATGGCCGAATTAGGGAACCTGACTGACCCAAAAAAAGACTCAAGTCCAAGAATTATTTCTGAAATACCAAAAAATATTTGAAAAAGACAATTTTGACTTAGGTTGTGCTAGAGATGTGATACATACTATTTACACTGGTAACCATGATACATCTGGTTACACCTGATCAGACGTTTGAAAGCAGCAGAAGAAGTTAATTCTAAAGAGATAAAAGAGCTCTTAGATCGTGGAATGATGGCCCCATCAAAGAGCCCTTGGGACACCCCAATTTTAATAGTAAAAAATAAGGTAGGAGCAATCAGGTCATAATTGATTATTGAAATGAAATAGCATCACAATGAAGGATTCTTAACCCCTTCCATGGATTGACAATGCCCTTGATTGACTTAAAGGTACAAAGTTCCTCTTTGCTATGGACCTAATAAGCACATACTAGAAGATTGATATGCCCAAAGAGGAGCGCTAAAAATGTGCTATCATAACTCAGGAGGGCCTATTTCAGCCAACAAGGATGCCACAAGGGCTATGTAATGCTCCAGCTATGTTTCAAAGAGTGATGGACACAATCCTAGGGGATTTAAAATTTTCTTGTGTGTTAGTTTATTTTGATAATATAAATGTCTTCAGACACACCTTCACCAATCATTTGGAACATTTAGAGGCAGTTTTCAAGAGACTAGCAGCTGCTAATTTGAAGATCAAACCCAGGAAGTGTCAATCTTAAAGGTTAATTGGAAAATATTGGGTTTGTTATTAATAAAGAAGAACTCTGAACTCAGTCATCTAAGCTCAATGCAATATCAAAGATGAAACGTCCTGAATTCAAGTGATATACAAGTTACCTGGGCATGATTGGTTATCATTGCCGATTCATTGCTGATTTTGCACAAATTGGAGAGCATTTGTATCATCTACTTAAGGACATGGTCATATTCAACTGGAATAAGGCCTGTCAAGAAGTATTCAATCAGCTCCAATTGTCCCTAATAACGGCCCCAGTCCCGCATTACCCAAACTTTGAGCGTGAGTTTATTGTTCAAACTGATGCCTTACTTATAGCAGTTAGATCCATGATGTCTCAGATAGGGGAAGATGGAGAGTAATATCCGATCAACTTAGTTAGTCAGACCTTAAACAAAACATGAGCATAACTACACTGTGACAGAACGCAGATGCTTGGCGGTCATATACGCCTACAAGCAATTTCAGGTTTATCTGCATGGCACTCACTTTATGGTCATAACAGATCATTTGTCCCTAAGATGGATTAACAACTTGAAGGAACCAGAGGGCTGATTAGCGTGGTGGGCATTAAAGCTTCAAGCATACAATTACACAGTTAAATATTGTTTGGGAGTGAAACACCAAAATGCCAACTGCTTATCCCATTTACCTACAATTGCCAATGTCATTCTGGCCATGGATGAGCTGTTTAAAAAATGGTCAGTGGAGAATTTCAAGATGAGCCTGAATCTGTCCAAAAATTGCTCATGGATTTAATAAAAGATAATTTGGTCAAAAGTTGAACAGTGTACAAAATTATTGAAGAAACAAAAAATTTCCAAGACCTTTGGCATGAACAGACCTAATGATGGCGGCACATAAGGCCATAGGCTTTAGTGGATTAAAGAAGGTGAAGGAGCATCTATAAAGATACTACTATTGTGAGTCGGTGACTTTTGATATCTAAGAGACACTGGATTGTTTCACCAAATGCCAAGATGAAAAACCATTCTGTACGAACATATCTTACCAGCTCGTTCAGCCCAAATTGTCTTGGCATACCGTATCCATAGATGTTGTCAGACCACTTCCCACTAGCAACTCCAAGGCCAAGTACATCATCCTGGCTATTGAATAACTAACTAAGTGGGTCAAAACTAAGGTGATTCGGGAAGTAGGTGCAGGGACAACGGCCAAAAAATCCTGATAATGTTATTCACAAACATGGCTGCCCACAGGTTATTCTGATTGATAATTGAAGTAATATACTACCAAGGTTATTACAAAGCTAAATTAGCTGATGGGAGTAAGAGGTGTGCTATCTGCTCCCTATCATACAGAGACAAATGGAAAAGTTGAGCGCATAAATGGGACACTTGTATATATTTTCTGGAAGCTAACCTCAGGCAAACATCTGAATGGAGCACATTTCTAAGCTCGGCCATGTTTGCTTACAACATATTGTATCACTATGCCACCAAAATGTCGCCTTTCCATGCTATATATGGGAGACATAAGGCCCTACCATTGTTGCTATATTTGGTCTTTGAAGATCCTGGTGAGAATAGTTATCCCAAATACGTTGAGAAGCTTGCATAAACCCTATTTAAACTGCAAGCTCAAGCCTTTGACAACAGTTTTGCTGCTAAAAAAGCCTGACATGAAAAGGACTCTAAAGATTGATATTATTTGACCAAATTTGAAGCTGGTGATGAGGCACTATTCTGAAATATGCATGAATTGGGACGATTACAGAAGTTAAATCACATTTAGGTTGGCCCATTTGTGCTTATTGAGAAGACATCAAGGTTTGTTTACACCATCAAAGAGGTCAAAACAGGCCATATTTATAGTTGTGCATATGAAAAATTCCTTAGAAGATTTAGAAAGAGTGCTGTTAAAAGAAAAGAAAGTAAAAAATATAAAACTATAGGAAGATAATAAATATGAAAAAATAAAAATAAAAATGTTTTAATAAATAAAAATAATAGTAATGAAGAAATATATTTAAATAATAAAATTTAAAATTCATTACAAAAATAAATTATTGGTAAAAAATAATCAAAGATTAAGGTTTTTAAACCTCTGCTTCAAAGGGGGAGGGGACTCTTGACTTATTGCTCATATGCGTGTGCCAATTTGGCCCAATCCAATTGTTGATTAACAAGAAAAAGGGCTGTAGTGGCATAGAGCCAGATATGCCGCATGTTAGTGTTAGCCAATTTCCAGTGAATGATTGGGAGGGGATGCACAAAACTGTTAACTGTGATCCAATCAAGCCCACAATCAGATGGAAAACAAATGCTTATAATAAAGACAGTCGACCAAAAAACAGTCCAGTACTGATACACTTCTGAGGCCACCAGTTGGACATGAATTTTTGGGTTTTCCACTATTCAATAAAGGGGTTTATGCAACAACTAGTCTGAAGGCATCCAGTAAGGAATGATATGCATAGGATTTCCAAGTAAGGACATTTTTGGGAGATATTCATCTGCAATATACTGATGTAAAGCCTCAAAAGCTGCCCAAACAGTTGTGAGTAAATGAACAACCTGAAATCATCGGTATTTAGACCCAAGGATGAAGCAAAATTGAGCCTACTCCTGTGCAGTGTGGACCAGGAACTGAGAACCTCATCCATAAAGTCATTCACTTGGACAAATTTTTGAGGTCATATAGTTATATCCTTGTCCAGAAAAAGATGAATGTGGTTATACCGCTGCTCATATTTGGCCCTCGTTTAGTCAAGAGGTTGACCCTGACGCAAATAATTGATGAGCCCAGTACTGCATTAGATGCTCAAGTCATTAGGAAATGTCTGAGGGCGAAATTAGCTCCATGAGAAGATCACCATTCTGATATATAGACTGTAGTGAGAAATTTGTATCTTTAGGGACAAAAATGCAGCTGAAAGTGGCTACAGGAAGGATCATTGAATAACATAGACAAAGTCTGTAGCCCACCAATCTTAAGTATGCTCAATGGTGTGGTTAGTCTCCTCTTCAATGTTAGTTTTAGTCTGGATATATGTCATTAACGTTGGCACAGGAACAAGTTGACCCAACTGTGACCCCTGGAGGGAGCCTATGAACATATTCATCCACATAGTCCTGTCCAATTGATTAAACTGATGATGTTGTATGGGATTAAGAGAAGCGAATAAAATGCAGTAGGCAGAAGTGGTACAGCTTAAAGACACTGAGATAAAATTGGGAAAACTCAGGTTTTATATTCCAGACAAGTGGGGAAAATGTTGTATTTTGATGGTTGACGAAAAGAAACCCTTTGAGAAAACCACCAATGCTGATGGATTACTCCCATTGATGGATCCTTTGACTCTTCCCAATTTATCTGCATAATTTGATAAATCAGATTCACCTCAAAACTACCTTGATTGAATCTAAACAACCAAATTATCATAGCTAATAAAAGCTAGGATATAATATTATTATGGCAATTATGGGACCCACTTGGGTTAATTAAGTGGTTTTTGGCACAAATTTAATTAATTTTTGAGTCTAACGCATTAACAATTAACTATTCTAATTTTTATGTATGTCAATCATCATAATTGGCACAAGTAATACTTACATATGGATGGCCTAAATAGGGAGTACCTGGTATTATTGAGAGGCATGCCAATGTCCCAATTAGGGGTGCATCATTATTTGACTTCCATATATTCTTTTCCACTATTTATTGTATTTCATCAGATGTATGTCAAAACGTAATTGGGCTGGTTGAAAGGCGAATATACACCATTGATATGCTAATAATAAGCCTAAAAATCCTCCCAATTATGAGAGATGTAATGCCTCCAATTGGGATTATCAATTATAATTAAGTTAATTCAAAGGCCAAATTATCTTGGGGATTTTTAATAACCACTGTCATAAAACATATCAGTTTGGCATGGTTTTAATGAACTCATCTAACTGATGAGTATGTCTAGGAGATGCCCTAGAGAATAAAATACTGGCGTTGCCCTAAAATAAAAGCATCGTCTTACCATATAATATTTTCATCTTATATTATCTTATATTCTTTTGATCTTCATATTAAGAAGTGTAGACAAGCGTTCAGGGATCTTATCATTATTACCTGAGTCTGGAGAGTTCCAGATTAGAGGGGAAAATATACCCAAAAGAGATTAAATAACTCAAGTATTATTGTTCAGCTTTGTGAGCTTCAAAGCAGTTAATAAATACTGTAATACACAGCATAATTGAGAATATATCAGCCAAAACTCTTCCTGACTTTCAAAACAGGAATAATTAATAAACGAGTATATCCTCAAAAAATCACATATTGGGCATTTAGAAGTATTAAAGGTATATAAGTTCATAGGCATCTCCAGATGATTACATCTAGAGAGTGGTAGTCTTTCAATCTTAAATCTGTTGCTACAAGGACCCCCACAAGATCTCATCTGAATTGCAAGATGTAAGCAAGGGGCTGGGAGGAAAAATAGGAATAAAAGTTCCATTTTTCAAATAGGTATGCGGGCATTGAATTACAATCTGTCACATATAGAAGTGAAATTTAAATTACCATTCGCCACCTATTTAATCTCAAAAATTATTAGTACATTAAAAAGTTGGTAATTGCCGCTATTAAATTTTTGAGGACAACTCAATTATTAGTTTAAATTCTGCTTTCATAGCTGGGAAGAAATTTGGCCAATATTCTCAATTTTCTCTAAGTGTCTTATGGTATTTCTAACCATTTGGAAGTTTGCAAGGACTAACTTCCATATTATTCTGGTCTTCTCTAATAATATTATCCCTACAAACTGGTAACTTCTACTGATTCAAGTAAAAAAACAAACTTTAATAAAATCTTGTTGACAATCCTAATAGGATTTAACACTTAAATAGTGTTATCAAAATATAAAATATAAGAATACTTAGCTTCAAAATTCTTTAGAGAATAATATGATGCAATAATGATTAATAATATTAATTTTTTAATAGTTGGCATTACGCCAGTATTTTATACTCTCAGGCATCTCCTGGACATACTCATTTATTAGATGAGCTCACTAAGCCATGCAAATCCTCTAATGGTCATGACAAGTGCTTTTAGTTTAACAAGTAATTTGACCCTTTAATTACCCTAATAGCAATTGTTCCTGACTAATTAAAGACAAATTTAATCTCATAATTGGGATGATTTGGCATAATATTGGTACAACAGAGGTGCATAGTTGCTTTAAGATCAGTTAATTAGAGTTTTTTCATAAAGATGAGGAAATAAAATTAATGAGGAAACGTACATATTTTTGTGGATATTAATGTACCCTAATTGGGATGTCAACAGGTCTCACAATAGCACTAGGTACTCCTTAATCAGGTTGTCTATGTTTAGGTGCTATTGTGCCAATTACATGAATTAACATACAATCTTTTCTCATGCACTATTGTTAATGTCTGAATAATAAGGTGCAATTAGAATATTGCTGTAAGGCCCATTTGTTGCACCCAAGAGAACTCCATAATTTGGCATATATTATTTATCATAGCTAATAATAAATAATAATTAGGAAAATTGTAAGCCACTTAAGGTGGTATGAGGTGAACTAATATTAGATTATGCTGATAAATCGTGAAGGATCAATGGATCAATAATAGGGATAAACTATCAGAATTGGTGGTTTTTAATGGCTTCACTAAATTAAAACAACTGTAAAAAAATATAATACAGAAAAACTGACCTTGGATGCGCTGTGGGGATCCAGCATCATCTTGATACTGAGGATTCAAAACCCATTTAATTGAGGACATTCTAGAAGCAAGACTAGTGACAAGAAGGTGCAAAAAAATTTAAGAGGCTTATACGTCAGAAAACAGTTTGCCTCTTTCACAGCCAATGAGCCAGTCTGTTACTCATAGTTTAGAAAAAGATGGCTCTGATAGAGTCATATTATCAATTATCAATGCATGTATATTATATCTAAAAAGGTTTCTTATCCTTTACCTCAATTAGATGACGCCCTGGAAAAATTATGAGGGGTAAATAATTTACCACCCCTAGACCTTATCAGCAGAACTGGCAGATTGACCTGCCTTCTGAAGACCAGGAAAAGTGTGCAGTTATTACCTCTAAAGAATTTTTCTAACTGACTTGAATGACCAAAGATTATGCATGTCTCAGCTGTTCATTATTCAGACCAGGTTATGATTTCCAATATGTTTATATACTTGTGATTTAATAGGAGATGATCCCCAATAAGATCTGTAAAGATGAATTTTAGGCTTCTGAGGAGGAAGCTTTGACTTAGAAGTAATCATTTTCGTCTATGTTGATAACTTTTAGGATCCTAAGAGGGGAGCTCTAAATTATCACGTAGATTGATTTGATGATTAGACAATCATGAGTTATTTAATTAATCCCTGATAATTTTAGTTTACTTGGCTGAAGAGCTCAAATGCCACCACCTGAGTATTAAGCGAATATAAGTTTAATTCTCTATCTTAATTCACTCACTTTTGGTCAAATCATAGTTTGAAATTTAGTAAAAACAGCTCACTCATCATCACCCTATTTAAGTTTCCTATGTCAATGAGTTGACGCCTGCTGCCCCCACATGAGGCAGTGGTGTGCCACCTCCTATGGTTTTTGGTTATTGCTGAAACATGCTTGGGCTTGATCGCTAGCCCTCCAAACTCTTCATCACGCTATGTCCCACCTAAGGACTCAGCCTTACATCTCACAAAACTCAGGAGGTGCCACGCCGCCCCCTTATGCTCCCCAGAGCAACATGTGATTTTGCCTTTGTGTTGAATATGGCAAGTTATTCCCATATTCAGATAAAGCAATTATTGAATTAGCCCAGGCTGTTTTTCAGCCTTCAGGCTTCATCAAATTCCGCCCTGTCAAGGGGTACCTTGATATTGGCTTCTCAAATGGAAGCTAATGCTGTAGTAGCACCTACCATCACCCTGATGTTCCAGGGCACCCCCATCCTAACTACTTGTACCCAGTTGCCCACTGATACCACTCTTGTGGTTCAGTTTTCAGGCCTCACTACCCACCTACCACTCGAAGTTTTAAAAAGAAATTATCGCTGGATTATCAGAATATGGTTACAATCCCATGTTATAATTCATGGTTCCCAATGGATCCACTCGCCTTGTAGGCCCCTGCGCCTTTGTGACTATTTGTACAGTATCAACGTAAATAGCCTTCTCAATCCCCCTTGCACCATTATCCCATCTGCCCCAGACCATCCTTTTTAGGCTCAAGTGGATGGAGGGCACACCATTTGCCCTACCTGTTTTGAATTGGACCATTTGAAACAGTGCTGCTCCTCCATCTCACGAGCTGTGGCAACAACATCCAACTCTATGCATGATGCCCATAGCTAATCCAATAATATTTTTGAATGTGGCACTATCCTTCCTACCTCCCCCCAAAGTGGTATCTACAGCAACCACTGAATCAACAAACCAAATATTACCTCAATGAACCTCTTCTCCTGTACCCACCAATCAGGAGCCATAATGGACTAAAGTAAGTTCTAAACTATCCTCCCTGCCAAACACAACAAATAACCCATATGCAAACAACCCAATATTATTCAATTAAAATCCATGGTATTATTTGGTTGAGATTGATAAATTGGGCGAGATTATCCCTGAATCCTAATGGTCTGGGCCCCCTCTATTTGAAATGTACCTCAATACTGATTATGCATCCCAATTCCCAAAGCGCCAATATGCGCCTCGCCATGATACCACCCCATTCAAAAGTTACAACCAAATAAACTGAAGAGGCAGTTGCCTCCCCCAAATGTCACCCAACCCATAAAGCCATTGCAAAATCGGTTGCAGATCTGACTACAAGCCTGCCACCTCCTATCCTACCTAGTTACATGCTTCCAAAACAGAAAAAAACCATCTCCAATACTATCATGCAGCAAATTTAACAGTTAAAAAAGTTGCTGTGGTCACAAAGTTCATCTCAAAAACCCACATTCCCTGCAACAACCTTGTAACCATCGCCACCCTACCTAAAGTACGCATTGAGGTGGAAAAAGCACTTGCAGACTATATGTTTCCACCCTCCTCATTGCACACATTGAATAGTAAGCACCCTTTGTTATCTTGACCACCATTTCCATGATGCGCCCACAAAATTACTATCAGCTTTGTGCCACTACATGTCCACAACAGATGAGGAAGAAGAGCCTCCTGATCCCCATTCACCCACCGCCATGGATGGATATTATCTTCCACTTCTGACTGGTTTTGGTGTGTTTTGCTCAATTTTTCATCCAGTCAAGTGGATCTGTCTGTCTCATTTGACTTTATTTATTTTACTTTTAAGATTTAGCTCATTTAAGCATTGGTAATGTCCATCCCCTGATCAGCTTGCCTTGGTTAAATAAAATAAGTGAATAGAAGTTCTGACCAATAGAATTTCAAATTTTGCAGATCTAGAAAAATGTAAAGCTATCTTCTGGAAATCAATGCTGATAATTCTAATAGGTGAGCACTAGATTGCTATGAAAGACTTATATATATGAAAATCATTTCCATGTAATGTTTATCTTAGTCTTGGTTTTACTATATTTTACTAGTAATTTTTAGCTTATTGTGGGCTGAACGTGCTAGATTAATTTATGTGAAAAAAGTTCTAGTTTCGCCTGAACCGTTATTAGCTCAGATTCATGCTTCCCAAATAATACAGGAAGCTGTATTAATCAAGGAACTAACTCTCACGAACCTGTGTAGTGATTACTTTTCATCAAGTGGTGTCACCACAGGGGTTTTTTTGAAATGACGTTGTCTGCCAGTAAAGTGTTAATAGTATGATCAGAGAACCTTTAAGTGAGGAGGAGCTGTCCAAAAGAGGCTTTTGAGGGACAGGCTCCTGAACAAGTGGACTTAAAGAACGTTGGAATGGAAACATTTGTAAAGATCCATGAGCCAATCCATTGTCTCATTAAGCAGCAAAAAGAAGACAAGGAAGGTATCTTGAAACTGCACCTACTAATTAGCAAAGTTAAGTCTTTGAACCAGGCTGATTTAAAAGGAGGTTGGCTGAGTTATCAGTCCTCAAACTACAGCTTTGATCTCAATATCAATGAATCAAAAGAGATGTACTGATGTGACAAATTGATTTCATGGAGATATTGCAACAAAACATGATAGGACCTGATCAAAATGCAAGATCAAGTTATGGTGCTAGGGAAATCTTTAGACAACAACGCTGATAAAAACCATCAAATTAAAATATTTTGGAGGAACTGCAGTGGAAGTATGAGAAGCTGTAAAAATGGAAATTGAACTTAATGAAATGGGGAAGAACTTTACTGATTGTCTAGACAAGTTAGAGAGAGCCACTGGTCGTTGTCTTGAGAACCCCAGAGATGCATCTGACCTGTTCAGAGAGAGTTTTCCATCTTAAGAGCATCCCTAATGAGTCCAGCCATGGGAACTTACTGAAGGCGCCTGAATCTCTGGTTGGTTATCCAGTATGGCGCTCTGTTCCATCAAGTTGAGTCACTAATAGATGATGAAATGCTGTCACAAATCTAACCAAATTGTGGAATTTTAGACAACTCCAAAGCTACCAGAGTTTCATAAAACCAAAATTTTTTGCCTTATTTTGCTTTTTAAAATGACCATGACAGGGTGTGAGGTTCGTCAAAAAGAGGTGACCATGATCAACTGTCATGATAAGGAAAATCATAAGTTTTTCCAACCTTAAATTAGCTACTAATGAATGGACTTATGCGGAAGACAAGGAGGCCATTTATGGAATAGTTTGGCAGCCTTTAACATGTCACCAACTGGAAGCCAAATTTATGGGCATTCAGTAACAAAAATCATGAGACCATCAAAACCTTTGCTAATTGATTCTACCAAAAGAACATCTACTCTTCAGGGCAGTGCGTAGACTGATTTTGACACTTAATTTCAATGTATGGCACTTCAGGGCCATTAGGTTTTTAATTAAGCCATAGTCTCCGCTTTATATATGGATATGAAAACAGATCACTTTATATTCGGATATGAAGACAGATCATATGGTATAAAATTCTACAGCTTTATGGGACCTCTTTTGATGCCCCTAACAAAAGCTATCATAATGCCAATGCCAGCAATATGAGTTATGCAGGGAACTCCCCCCCCCAAAAAAAAGAGCATTGGCAACTCCAAAGCTAGTACTAGTTTAATTGAGAACTATTAAAAAGCAATATAAGAAATCATGTCATTTGTTACATGTGTGTCTAGTATGGCCATGCTATTATGAAATGCCAAATTAAAGTGGACAAGTTCAATATGGTTGTAACTTATAATGATAAAGTGTCTTTTTCAGGAAAAGATCAGGTGGTATAGACATGAAACAGTTTATTTCAGAATATTCTCATATTCCCTCTGACTTAGCAAAATGCCTTTTAGAGCACCCAAGCTTAATAACAAAGCTCTTGTGGGTACCTGTTCAAAAGAATAGGCTAATGAGCCTGAAATGATTGAAAAGGTAGTGCGACTATATATATGAAGTGATCTCAAACCATTCAAGCATATATGGAGGCTAATAGTAGTACCCTGGACAATGTTAACATTAATTTCCATGGCTACCATAAAGGAGCAATTCCCCAATGTATCTGAAAGGCTTTCTCAATCCTTTGATTCAGCTAATAATGCCACAATTTTTTAAGAAAAAAAATTTCCTCTTATTCTGGTTGTAATTATGCAATATATGTGAAAAATGATTAAAGGTTTGAGCCATCATTGATAGTGGGGCTCAACCTAATATTGTCTCTACAAAGTTAGTGAAGAAATTAAGGCTTGCACTTGATGTGGATCATAATAGGATTTATGGATTGTCAGGACTGCATACCACTGCTTCTAGGGGAGCATATAGCGCCTTAACCCAAAGGTTTGGATCTCTCCTTGTCACCACGCCACAATAGGTTTGCTTAATCAGAGTTATGATATATTGATTGGCACTGAGCTCATGTGACAGTATGGGGTTCAGTGTGATATGCAAGAAAATACTCTCAAAATATTAGGACAAAATATGCCGCTGTCCTACAACAAAAAAGATGACCCACCTCACATTTAGAACAATAATTATATCAGTCTGGTATATGTAGATAGAATCATCCAAGTGAAGTAACATTAGATTATAACGTTATAAGCCCCCTTTAGTTCAAATTGAGGAATGTTAGGGAATTCCAATAAGGGTGCAAAGAGCGAGGGTTGTTAATTCCAAGGAAATGTGCATCATAGGCTTTAGGATTACTGCTCAAATTGGAGACTCAGATGATTTGTACAATGGGATTTGAACATGAACCGGAGATTTGGATGAATTGGATTTCAGGATTTGAACCAAACCGTCCAAAAAGCTGCAACCATTATAAGGGATAATCCCTTGACGAAATACCAGCCCTAAAATTGGGGTTCAAACTCAATTTATGAGGCGAATGAATCATAATTAGGAAACGTAAAATAGACCAAGGATTAGTATGCATAAGGATTGAATGATAATTGGGCCTGATTTCCCTTATATTGTGAAAACAAAGCAAATAAATGGGACTTTCTTATTTTTATCAATTTTAAGTTAAGATTGCATATTTTATTTATAATTGCCTTACCAGACCAAGTATCTGGTATATGACTCCTAGACCAAAAGAAGCGCAAAAGTATTTATCCAACACCCTTGAGCTTCAGATCACCTGGGTAATACTTATCAAGAGATCCGTGGTAATGCACCCATAATCCTAACAGTAGGAACCAGCCTTACTTTAAAAATCATTGAATATCTGAATGCCCAAATACATGCACTGTGGCAGAAAGTTAGAACTAAACCGCATGTTTCATTTGGGATTTTAATTTCAGGTCATGGGAAGATTCAGGTGCTGGTCACCTACCTATTAAATATGCCAATATTGATTAAAAAAATCAAGTAGTGGCATTCACTTTTGTTTCTACTATGGAACTTAAATCCTTCCATGCTTTTGGTTAGTTGAACGAAATAGGATTACCCAATGACCCATAATCTTAGGCAACCCTTGTTTTTGATAAGGATAAATTGACAGTGATCTCATAGGAATAAAAGGACAACGTTATTTATAGTTATATTAATGATATTCAAAAATGGTTATTCAAGATGATTATAACCTTGGTTGCACCAAGAATATAGTTCATAAGTTCAACTTTGGGGTTTAACTCTCAATTTGTATGCAACCAAATCCAACGTTCAAAATAAAGTGAGACCAAAGTTGCCAAAAAAGTTTCTAAGCTATTCAAGCATGGGTTGTTGGTCCCAGCCTCAGGCCCTTGATCGTTTCCAATCCTATTTGTAGAAAATATGGATATGTTGAACAATTACAAGTATGATGTAAAGTTAAGAGTGGTTCAGAGGAAAATAATACAAATATTGACTAAAAGACCCTTATTAATTCCTGGTGGAACTCCGCAAATCAGGGTAACACTTTTAATAATGATCAGGCAAACAAATTGAGTTCAGGCGGTCAGATTGCACCAAATCATTGGCCAAATCCGGAGAGTTCATCTGAAGCTCCTACCCGGCCTCTTCTATTTTAGTACAGGTTACATCGTGGAAACCAACCCCTTTTATAGGGTCAGAGGGGGTCCAACCAAGTAAAAATATTTTCAGCCTATTTATTAGGTAAATTTAATAAAGCATTACCTAATGGACTAGTCCTTCCTGCCCCAACCCTCAATTGGATATTCCTCCTAAATGAGGCGAGTTTGAGAGATCTGATGGGTTGATAGCTGATATTACCAAATTTAGACTTTACTAAGCTTTCTGAACTTCGAGCCTCGCCATTTTAAATACTACTATCAACTTATTAAGAGGGTTAACTCTTTTCCCCATCACGGTGAATGATAAAATCTATAAAAATTGACTTTTTAGTAGTTATTAATATCCTGTTATTTTCTTATACGTGGTGAGGAAAAAAGCCCCTTAAATTGTTGGATAAAGGTAA
>JAKSZP010003215.1:0-54902 GCA_022478985.1 Massospora cicadina
CCCCTTAATTGTATGAGAGAAAGCAGTCTTAGATGTGTGTTTCAAGGAGTAGTCAACCAAAGGTGCAATATTTCAGCATACCTTTATGGTATTCTCCCCACTTCTTTTTGTGGAGAAAGCAAATGGTACTATACGCCTATGCGTATATTATGAGAACCTAAACAACGTTACTGTACCAAATTTGCATCCTATCCCAGGTGAATTCACGGATTGTTGAGTACGTGGAGAAGGCTAGAGTCTTCTCCAATCTGGATTGCTTAAACGCGTTTAATAAGATCCTTATCAAGAAGAGCCAGTAGTGGCTCACCGCGTTTCAAACTAGAATGGGTTTTTTCAGTTTTTGGGTTATGCCCTTTGGGATTAAAATGCACCTGCCTTTTACAACGTCATATAGATGCGCAATGGAGACCTGCTAAGTGTATGTGCTTTGGCCTACATGAATGATATTCTGGTGTTCTCCCCTAATCAAGTATCCCATATAATACACCTGCAGCAAGTGGTGGATCGTTTGAGGGCAGCTGACCTTATACTAAAAATCAGTAAGTGCGAGTTCCTCAAGTCCCAGGCCACCTTCCTGGGCAACATTGTGTTTGACCAGGGCCACATGATAGCTCCATACAAGGAGAAGATGATTTGTGAGTGTTCCACTTCAATTTTAGTTAAGAAATTGAGGAGTTTCTTGGGGACGTGCAGTTCCCTAAGAAATTCATGCCAAGTCTTTCTGAGGTGGTGGCGCCCTTATATAAGGTGATTGGAGCTAAAGTGTTTCAGTGGTCCCCTGTTTTGCAGGATGCTTTCCAACGGTAAAGTGCACCCTGCTGTCTACGTTCATCCTTTATCACATAGATTAATTAAAAAGTTTAGTGTGGCTACCAAGGCCTCCAACTTCACAGTAGTGTCTGCCTTGTTGCAAGTGGGCAGAGATCAAATAGAGCATCTGGTGGGATATCTTTCCAGGAAAATGATTTTACCAGAGTTAAACTACGCCTTTATGACAAAGAGTTATTGCAGTGGTTGAGGCGCTGACCTATTGACATCATCATTTTCATGGCTCATCCCTACCATTCTGCATTTGTACAGATCACAGTGTCTTGTTTTACTACCACGCACCTCATGTCCTGACCCCAAAGCAAACCCGCTGGCATGATATCCTGGCTCAATTTGAGCTCTCTTATGAGTTTATGAAGGGCAAGTAGAATGGTTTTGCAGATAATTTGAATTGAAACCATGCATTAGCTCCAGATTCCAAGGAGGTAAAGATACACAATACCCACTTGATGATTCCATTAGGTAAGATTATGTCCCAATATCCCTTTCCATGGCACACGTGTCAGTGCTTGCTCCTATGGAAAATGCAGAGGAATTTGGTATATTTAAAAAGATGGCCATTTCACAGCTCTTGTCAGCAGAGTATACTATGATCCTTGCCAAGAGTGAGTTAAATCAGGAAGACATTACAGGGGTTACCGCATGAAGGATGAGATGGTTTGTTTCAGGGACGCCTATGGGTTACTGCCAGACCACTGTTGGCGCTACAGTTCTCTTGAATGGCGCCAAGGTTTGAGGTGGCTCAAAGCTGGAAAATTGGAAGTGAGCAATGAAGAGGAAATGGAAAAATAAGGTTAGTTTACTGAATGATTTATAAATCTAAAATTGCTTCAATATTTATAGTGTGTGTGGGAACTTGATGCCTTTGGGATCTTTGGGTCCTTATCCAATCAGGATCTTTAGTTACCTTCTGGAAAGGCCTCCTTGAGGGCGTCCTCAATGGATATTGTTGTTCACCTGACTGAGAAGGTGGAAAGCCCACTCCATGTGACTCAGTACTAGGTAAGGTCGATCCAGAAAAAGTTTTATCTTGATTGGAATTGATGATTAACTCGGTATGGCTGGATTCAGAAGATGGAAATTTGAGACAATTTTTATCTTGAATCCTGACAAGGCCCCCTTCAAGATCCTGTTGGAGGGGGAAGTATGGCCGGAGGAACTGACCATGCACTCATTTTACAACAGTCCCTTGCTTGGTAATGGCAATGGAGTATTCAGACTTCACCTTGTGTATTACTTTGTAGGGCCCAGACCACAGTACATCGAGCTTGTTCTGTCAGCCTCCCAGTCAATGATGATAAAAGAGAATGAGGTCACCTAGTTGAAATTCTGGTAAGAAGGTTCGTCCAAGATTTGATCGGGATGTCTCTCTTCCAGTGGTGATAACAATGCCTTGAGTGGCTTGGGCTTGGAGCCAGACAATTTCATCAGCAAGGGCCCTCATATTTAAATCAG
Source organism: Massospora cicadina (assembly GCA_022478985.1). Lineage (NCBI taxonomy): Eukaryota > Fungi > Entomophthoromycota > Entomophthoromycetes > Entomophthorales > Entomophthoraceae > Massospora > Massospora cicadina. The sequence continues at coordinate 2,284 of JAKSZP010003215.1, forward strand.
CATTCTCGGGAGTGGAGGCTTCAAACAGGGGCTGGACGCTACTGGGTAGTCGTGGGGCCCACCCATACAGGGCTTCAAATGGGGACATTTTGATAACACGGTGGTAGCTTACTTGGTATGCAAGCAGGGCGCTGGGCAAATAGTGGTTCCAGTGGCCAGGATCCAAGGCAGCCAACTTCTGCAGGATGGAGACAAGAGTTTCGTTAGCCCTCTCCACCACCCCATTAGTAGAAGGGTGGTAGGGAGCAGCGAAACTCTGGGTGGTTCCAAATAGTGAAGTTAGCTCCTGTACTACCTGGGAGGTGAAGTTCAAATCATTGTCTGAGAGCAAGGTCTGAGGGCACCCATGCTAGGTGAAAACGGAGCAAACAAGGAACAAGGTGGTAGCCTTGGCCGTGGCCACAGGAACTGAGATTTCCTCAACCAACTTAGTCAGATGGTCTATGGCAAGAATAATATACTTGTGACCATGCAGACCAGTGGGGAGGGAACCCACCACGTCAATACTGATGACATTGAAGGGCTTGGTGGGCGCGACGATGGAGTGCTGATAGCGAGGGTTGGCCTGGTCTTGGGAGCAGCAGGTCATACAGGCTTCCAAAACCTCTTTTATATTTCAACCATTCGGTCCCAGTAGCAGTGCAACTTCAGCCACTCATAGGTCTTCTTGACTGCACCATGCCCCACAGAAGAGTGGCCTTACAGAATGATATCAGTACGAGAGGAGGGTCAGATGTAGGGAAGCCACTTCTTGTTGACTCTCTTGTAGAGTAACCCATCCTTGATCTGAGTGTCTTGAGTCATCCGGAGTTTGGCTTGGACCTGGGGGGATTCTAGCTCCCAACGTTCAGGCTGCCCTATTAAGTCATAGAGCCGATCCTCCTCTGGGGTCAGGACTGCTAATACCGGCATCCAGGAGAGTCTATCAGCATTCTGGTGAATAGCACTGGCATGATGGACAATGGTGAAGTCGTAGCTTTGTAGTCATAGGGCCCACCTGGACAGCCGTCCATCAGGGTCTTTCATTTGCTGCAGCCATCGAAGGGAAGAATGGTCAGTAATGATATTAAAATGGGTGCCATAGAGGTAGGGCCAAAAATGCTTGATGGCTAAAAGTATGGCTAGGCATTCCCTCTCGGTAACGCTGTAGTTTCGTTCAGCCTTGCTTAGGGTTTTGCTAAAATAAGCTATGGGATTGTCAATCTGGTTCTCATAATGCTGAGCCAGGATAGCCTCCACAGCGACGTCACTAGCATCTGTGAACAGCAAGAAAGGCTTGTCAAAAAGGGGACGAACTAGAACAGGTTTAGTACATAAAGCCATACATAGGGTGTTGAAGGCCTGTTCCTGTTCAGGTTGCCAGTTGAATGGGACATCTTTTTGTAGGAGGTATAATAACGGCTCAGCCAGGTCAGCAAACCAAGGGATGAACTGATGGTAATAGCCCGCCATACCTAGGAAGACTTGAATATCTTGTAGGCTCTGGGGCGTGACATCTTCTCTATAGCATCGACCTTATTATGGATAGGTTGAATGCCACGCTTGGAGACCTTATGGCCTAGAAACTTTAGCTCAGGCTGGAAGAAGGAGCACTTCAAGAGCTTCAGCTTGATGGAGGCCTTCCGGAGACGTTCAAAGACTTCCTTAAGATGTTCAACATGTCCGTTAAAAGTTCGTGAAAAAACGGTGATGCCATCCAGGTAGACCAGGACACAGGAGAGCTTCAGGTCCCCAAGAATCCCATCCATGGCACGCTGGAACATGGCCAGGGCGTTGCAGAGGCCTTGGGGCATTCAGGTGGTCTCAAACAGCCCTTTGTGGGCGATTAGAGCACACTTGGCTCAGTCTTCAGGAGCAAGCTTGACCTGCCAATACCCGCTGGTGAGGTCCATGGCTGAGAAGTACTGGGAACCCGCAAGCAGATGGAGAGAATCGCCGATCTGGGGCAGAGGATAGCCGTCCTTCTTGGTGATGGAGTTGGGTCGTTGATAATCCATCACCCCTGGTGCTTGCCATCCTTCTTTCGGACCAGCAACAGCGGGGAGGACCAAGGGCTATGTGAGGGAATGAAGAGCCCTGCATCGAGAAGCTGTTTGAGTTCTACTGTGACCTGGGCCTCTTCAACCTTGCTCTTATGGTAATGCTGGGACTGAAATGGGGGGGCATCCCTGGTTTCTACATGGTGGAGGACTCCGTTCATCCTTCCAAAGTCATAGGTCGAAGTGGAGAAGAGATCTGAGTACTCCTCCGGGAGCTCCTGAACCTTAAGTCGCTGATCGTCAGAGAGGTCCTTTCCTATGTTAACGTCAACTAAGTTAACCAATGATAGCAACTCCAAGCTAAGGTCCCTCAATTCCCCAAAGCTTCAGACATCAGCAACAGCCCCCATTGGTAACAGGCGAACATAAGCAGCAGGATGGCTAGGTCCTATAACTTTTGGTTTGTCAGTCAGGTTGGATAGTAACAGTGATATCAACCCAGCATACGCTGGATCAAGGATTCCGGTGCAGGTCAGAACTTCCTTGGGAGATGGGTTATCCAGACCTTGGACCTCCAGTAAATACCCAAGGGAATGTTAATGTGGACTTGGGTGTCAACAATAACCTGGGATTTTGGGGGCACGGTAGTGGTCTGGGGCAAGTAAATCAGCATCCCCTCAGATCCATCCACAGCAGGAGGGGGTAGCTGGACTCGAGAGCCCCAGATGTGGTACTCAAGCTGATTGATTCGTCCTTCAGTCTCCAGTAGGCAGGCTCAGGCCTTGACATCCACCCTAGAGTCATGGGCAGATTCAAAAACCAGAGGGACTTGGTGTCCTAGAAGGGAGAGGAAACCACCGCCTTAGTGGATAACAGCTGAATAGTCTCGAAGAAACTGGATTCCAAGGAGTAGATCGTAGCTGGTGTTGTCTAAAGTGACGGCGGTTGTATCCAAAGTGAGCTTTCCAAACCGAATTGGGAGGGAAGAATAGGCCCCTATGGATTGGGTACACTGGGGGCCAGCTGTGCCATACTCCATGTAGTGCGGCATGTCGGGGGCAACCTTGATGCGTTTCATCAGCTTGGAAGAGATAACGATCATGGGGGAGCCACTGTCGATTATGGCATAAACTGGAATCTTGTGGACCCAGACGGCGACTTGGGTGACCAAACTTCCAAACTGAGGTGGCAACGTAAGAAACATGGGAGAATCATCAGAAGAAGAGTAAGCAGTATCAATGTCTTTATTGTCATTAGATACTGTGGCTACTTCTTTGGAGTTAACAGCTTCTGGTTGGTGCATAGGGGTTATTTGAGGCTGGACAGGGGTGTCAGCATGGAGCACCTCATCCTTCATGCTGACTGCCCTTTTCCCGCCTCTTCAGCTAGATGTTTTCAACAAGTTTTGGCACTATGTTTAAAGCCATTGCAATAGGTGCACCGCGGTTGAGGGTTTTTTTGATTCTCAACTACATGGACCCTAGGGCGGTTAGAGGGACCTGCGGGCGCAGCTTTAGAGTTTAGGATCATGGCAGGGATCTCGTTGAGGGCCTCCTTGATCTCTCTGATACAAGTGAACCCATTCTTCTGCCCAATCATGTGCATCTGGACCTTGGGATAGGACCCCAAGGTGGAGATGATGGCGGTAATGGCGTCATCCAGTGTGATACAGCTTGTCGTAACCAAAGGTTGAGCCTGAGCATAGAACCAGTTGGCAAAAACCATAGGGCTTTCTCCTTTGTTAAGTCGAATGCCCATGAACGCTTGCTTCTGGTTGGCCAAGGCTTGGTTACTGCCAAACTCTTGGATCAGGGTGGTGTGTACTTGTTCCCAGGTGTTACACTCCTTCAGATGGGGAGTCATAATTTCCTGTGTGGTACTGTCTAGGCATGAGTGGATGTGCTTCACCTTTTGTTGGTCAGTGGCCTCCTACATGAAACTCTCATAAGCATACAAGAAGGAGGCAATGCTCTCCCACCCGGGGGTGAACTTCTCCTTGAAACTAGGTTTAAAGTTAGAGACATTAGGAGTAGAGAGGGTGTTAACGCCTGAGATAGGTGTCAGCTCTGAGTTCTCCATTTCTGCATACTCTCGTGGAGCCCTTTGGCCTAGCTGCCTCCGCAACCCTTCTAAGCCTTCTTGGATATATTCCCAGTTTTGACTGAGGGTGGAAGGGACGCCTTGCTAGCAACCTGCTCCTTTAAGGACTGAATTTCGGCGTTTTGTAGTTGGAGCTGGTTTTTGATGGTGGCCAACTGGGTTTTGAACCCATGACATGTCATTTCTAGCTGGGAGATGCGAGCATCAGTGAGCCTCGTAAAAGCGCTGAGGTTATCCATCTCATCCAATAGCACTTTGATGGAGACCCTGGGGTCGAGGGAAACACCATCCATTCGAAGCTTGCATCCCAAGGCCACCTGTTGGATCTGGTCCCTCAGGGCGGCCAGAGCAGTTATTACATCCTTTTTGCCAGGGGTCTTTGGGTTCTCCCGAGGTGGGGGGGCTGGAAGGCCCTTGGGGCCCATGAGGCCCTTCAGGTCCTGCTGATCCCTGGCACCCCTCGGGACCTTCTGACCCCTAGGCCCTTCTGGTCCAGCAGCCGCAGGGGAGTGGTCATGAGAGGCCAGCTCCCAGTAGTGCTGCTGTAGGGATTGTAGCAATTCTTCCACTTGTTGCAATCGTTGGGTCCACGTCACTTCAAAATGCTGGGCATTTTGGCAAAACTTCTCCTCGAGGTAGCCAGAAATGCTGCTACTTATTACCACTAGTTGGTCGCGGATTTCATTAATTAGCTGACAGTTATTGAGGATAGCTTCACGATTGTCATGCACAAAGGAGGAAGCCGCGTCGTAAAAAGTCAACCATATATGAATGTAAATTTTGGGTGAGCCCTAGGTGCCGGGAGACATCCAGATGGTGTAATCCTACAAGCTGGAGGAGGTGATGAATTGCAGGATGAACGAAATTACAAAGGTAGCGATCGAGTCCCAAGGTAAGCTCCCCAGCAGGTAATGCAGCCAAGGAGTATAAGTCTCACATTGTGGACAGCACAGCGGAAGTGCAGGAGTGGCTGGAGTGGACACCCTCAGCATAGATGCCGAGGATTAGTTGTTTGATGACATTGTGAGAATGTTTGAGCTGAAGTTGGTATTGGCCCCCATCTAAGGAGGGCAACAAAAATTGGAAAGCGGCGCGGAATTTGAGCCTTTCTGGCTATGAGGGCGGTGTTGCAAATTGGGAAGAACTAACCCATCGAGAAACACTCCTCAATTGACCAGTTGCTTGGTCTTCAGGGTTGCTATTGGTTTCCATCTTGTAATTGACGTTTTCACTGGGTCAACTCGGAGCCCCCTGTAGTGAGCACCACTTGTCAGCACTACAGTTCTCTTGACTGGCGCCGAGGTTTGAGGTGGCTCAAAGCTGGAAAATTGGAAGTGAGCAATGAAGAGGAAATGGAAAAATTAAGGTTAGTTTACCAAATGATTTATTAATTCAAAATGCTTCAATATTTATAGGGTGTGTGGGAACTCATTACCTTTGGGATCTTCAGGTCCTCATCCAATCAGGATCTTTAGTTACCTTCTGGAAAGGCCTCCTCAAGGGCGTCCTCAATGGATATTGTTGTTCACCTGACTGAGAAGGTGGAAAGCCCGCTCCATGTGACTCAGTACTAGATAAGGTCGATCCAGAAAAAGTTTTATCTTGGCTGGAATCGATGATTGACTTGGTATGGCCAGATTTGGAAGATGGAAATTTGAGACAATTTTTATCTCGAATCCTGACAGCCACATTGGCTGAAAATCATCCAGGACCATCATAATAGGATCACCGTTGGGCACCCTGGGAAGTTGAGGATTTTGGAGCTGATTCACCGCACTTATAATTGGATGGGATTAGCCATGCAGGTTTCCAGATATTGTAAGGAGTGCCTGGTATGCATCCAAATGAAGCCAAAATATCAGCCCTTCTCTAGGTTATTGGTACCAGTCAAAAGGCTGAAGGGCCTTTGACTTCATTATCAGTGGATTTTATTGTAAAGTTGCCTGCATCTGAGGGCTAGGATGCCATCATGGGTAGTAATTGACCATTTTACAAAGTTCTTTCACTTTATTCCCTGTATAATCACAGTAACCACAGCGGAGATGGCTGGGCTCTTTGTGTCTCATGTGTTCTCCCTTCATGGGGTACCCCAGGAGATTAGTAGTGATTGTGGTTCCTATTTTACCCCCTGTATTTTAGAAAAAGTTATGTAAAACTCTTCAGTTTCGCCCTTGCCATTCTAATTCCTATTGCCCCAATCAGATGTGAAAAATTAATGAATAAATCAGTACTTGGAGCAGCTCCTGCAATGTTATACTGCTGCAGATTATTCAGATGGGGCTTCTCATTTTCCCATGGCCCAATTTAGCTATAACAACGCCCAACATGCATCCATCAGTCGTTACACGTTTGGCCAACTATAGGTTTAACCCCACCTTCAACATGAAGCTCAGCTGTAGATCCAAAGTGGAAGTGGTGGGACTTTGCTAAGGCTATCAAGAAAGTGCACCAGGGGGTTACCAAGAATTTGGATGCAGCTATGAAGGCTTATAAGGAGAACGCTGATGGTAAGAGGTGGGTAGCAGCCTGCATACAATGAAGGGAATCTCATGATGCTTGATGCTACAAATTTCCAATAAAGCAGCCATGCAAAAAGATTGGTACTGAAGAGAATAGGGCCTTACTGCATTGTCAGAAAGGCGGTTCACACTTTGTACCATTTAAATCTTCCCTCATTGTTCCAGATCTTTGTCATATTTCATGAAAGTAAGCTGACGTTGTTTGAGGCCCCCACCAGAGACTACAGAGGCTTATCTTGTCAATGGGGCACCAGAGTGGGAAGTGGAGGAAAATTTAGCCTCTCACCATGTAAGGAGAAGGCTTAAGTATCTGGTATCCTGGAAGAGATTTGATGCAGCTGAGAACATTTAGGTACCAGTGCACAATTGTGCCCATGCTAAGACCTTATTTAAGTTTTCAATGAGTGTTTCCTTGAGGTAGCAGGACCCAAATTAAAGTAAAGTATCACCGCTATGAAGTTGGAAGCTGCCCATAAGAACTTTTTCTTGGAAGAAGCCCCTGGAGAGGGGGTGGAGCCCCAACAGAACAGGAAGGTAATGTCATGGTTACTTGATACGTTTAAGGGTTCTGATTGTAGAGACAAGGCTGAGCGTTAGAAGGCCAAAAAGATAAAGTTGGCGGGCCCTCTGACCTGAAGCATACCCTGGATCAACGCTAGGTTCAGGAAAGATATGCTCAGGTTGGTCCTGGGGGTGCGCGTGATAGTCAGCCCTGCATTACATTGATGGCGTTAAAACTCACCAGTTTTGTTATTAATAATGACAGTTCATTATGGTTGCTTGGGGAGCAGGGTTTTGAAACCCATTCTGTCTACAATATTACCAAATACATACAAATTCAACTGCAAGCAATAGCTTGAGTTCAGACCATTTTGAGCTACAATGCCATATCAGATGATAGTGTGCACTTATTGGTGCGTTTAGGCTTAGAACTGCTTTCATAGATTGATAACTCACACCCATTGTTTAATTATGATTCTTGAGTCCAACTTTCCTTGTTGTTCGACCTGCTAATAAAGGCTTCCATTAGTTTTTATACTTTTTGTATAGTCCCTTAGGCAAACCTGTGTGTGGACCTCCTTGAGAAGGTCTCTAACAATATAGAGCATTTTATCTTAACAAAGTTAATGGTATAATTAAGTGCACAATTGGGCTGCCCTGGTCCCCTCCAGATTGAGGCACCCAAGCACCCTGAAATCAATCTACACTTGATTATGGATACCTATTTGGGGTCCAACCAAGTTTTTTTGTTTATAAGCTATCTTGTTATCTACTCTATATTGTACACCCTGTCCCTGGGTCCCCTGTGCTCCAGCACCTTCCATGGTGCCCTGTTTCCAATTCTACTAGCAACTAGTTCCCTCATAGCATGGCAGTGTATTCTGCACCACCACTCTGGGAATGAGAGAGTTACAGATATCTTAACAAGGATGTCTGGAAGGTTAAAGAAACTTTTATATAAATTATTAGACTTGATGTAAATAAATAAGTTCTAATCAGAAATTATAATTACAATTATCTTTTGTCTAAAAAATAGTTTTGTCAAGAAAAATGACAAGGAGTTAATAGGCAAGAGGCTATGCTGTTAACTAGGAATAAAGAATTACATAGCTGCTTTTAATATAAACTAATGTTGCCCCTTATTATAAAAGGAAACAAAAGAGTAAATCAATAAAGTATAACTGTATAAGCCACCAATCCTATAGTCGTTTAACTCAATATAACATTAGGCTGGCCTACCTCAGATGAGCCTTGAAATATCAAACTCCAACTTATAATCAATCTATGACACTTTGTAATGGCCATTGTCACAATTCTGATATGACTGGACAATAAGATGGGAATTGCTAGGGCGGATTGGAAAGAATCCACCGAACATGATAATAGTTACAATTATTTGAGTGCCTTAATATGTTGCAATATTGCGATATAATGAGTTATTATTGGATTGCCTCTAATTAAGGTGATAAGGTGATGCTTACATTTGATGAATACAAATTAAATCGCCTCCAATTATGGCAATAGAGAGCTAAAGAATAATAAGTCAAAATGATGAGAATCAGCAGAATAGAATAGCTCAAGCTATGAGGGCGGTATCATCTGAAGCTACTATATAAGCTAGATGGGCGATTGAGAGGAGGAGGATTTTTGAAAATAGTGAGAGAGTTTAAGTGGACTAGAAGGAACCGCTCAGATTATTGTATTACAATAAAAGAAGTGTTTTCAAGGAAATTGCTCCCTTTTGTTATATTTATTATAATAAGTGTGTTCTGAGGGACTGACGATCTTCATATCATTGTTCCAATTGCTCAGTGGGTCAACCCCGTGCAAAAACCCTTACAGCGCATCTTAAACAATTCCGCCGATTTTCCAACAGTGGTGCTTACTACAGGGGGCCCATTGATCAATTTATAAAAATGATAAAAACTCAGTTGCTACTATGTTGCATCCAGGTTATTTTGATAAAAAATCTACACAACATGCTAGGCCAGTTGCCTATATGGAGCCGAATCTTGCGTTGGACGCTGTGCTTAGAAAGCAAGATGAGCTGCTCCAAGTAGTTTGCAGCAATAAGCTGCCTCCATTTGATTGTGAAGGGAATATTCATGGGTTCTTTAAGTGGTTTTGAAATTGTGACGGAAGGAGCCTTGGAGTGACAGAAAGCAAAACTGTTGATTACTACCTTAGAAGTCAGAAGTGCTGATCAAATCATCTGTTATCTTTTAGGGAGTTCCATTACATACCAAGAAGTCAAAGAGATGGTGCTGCAGTTGTTCAGCAGATTGCAAAAATGTCACAGCAGAAGGCCAAGTTTTTGACCATTAGGTTTCAGCGGAATGAGACCCTCACTGCATTTGCTGAGTGATTTATGGCAGAGACTCACATGTTAATTGTGCAAGTCTTGGGGACCAGCCCTTGCAACTGGATAGGGATCAGCACCCCTTCCAGATAAAAAAGGGGCCCCAAGGCTCCAGTAGCACCTCTGTCACAGCTGGGCGACCTAGCCCATGTGATAGATGAGCGCTGGGTGATGGCTTTCTCAGCCAAAGACATCCCACTCCCACCTCTTCCCCCTCTTCAATCCTGGTAAGTTTGATAGAAGGGGTCTGAAGGGAGATTGCACACATCAGGGGGCATAGAGAGGCCCCTGGGACCACATACCCCAGGCAAACCATGTTTGAAATTTGGGAATTTGGCAATTCCCAACATCAGAGCCCTACCAGCAATTTCTGGACTGGGGGAGTTGGTTCAGACTGGTCTGCTTCAGAAGCCAGATTGGAACACAGCTCAGATTGCAAACTTGGTCCCAAATGACTTGGATCATCAGCCCCAACATTCTGAAATGGATCCAGGGAGTTTGAATTGCATGAATAGCCCAATCAAGGGACTGGCTCAAATTGTAAGTAATCCGATCTATGGACCTCTGCCTCCCAGGATGAATCCAGACTGCCCAAGCCATGCGAACAGGCCAACTCAGGTCACTAGGACTCAGATTGGTAGTATTGACTTGGCTTGGCCCAAAGAATTTGGAAAATCTTGCAAAAATTTCTAAGCTTTTGCCAGAATCAGGACCTGCCTTCTACTCCCCTCTGAGCCAGCCAACCAAATCCCTTCCCCATTCCCCAAATGACCAATCCCTCAATACCTCCCCATGCCTATCACTCAGCTTAAAAGGCAACTGCCCCACTGAGGGCAGTTGTTGGTTCATTATTTTGCCTTTCATTGAATAAAATCTGAGATATCATCCTAGTTTGCTGCAGCCTTTGTCTGCCTTTAAAAATTTATAAACAATTCTGTCAATTGATCCAACAAAGCATGCCACTGCCTAAATCCTCTTGCTGATGTTTGCTGACTGGATTATCCAGTTGCTCAATCCTGCCATGCGGCAGCAGATCATAGATGCAATAATCTTCCCTGCCCCAGATGATGAACCCGCTGCTTTGTTTGTTTTCACACGTCCATTAAATGGAGACCCTTCCATATGTTTGGTCGCTGAGTCCACCAAAACTGCTCCCCAGTTGGAACATCCCCAAGGCGTCCCTGGCCTGCCGCACGTGGGTTCAGCTTCCATAGCCACCCCTACCGCTGTGGGTCCAGCCCACCAGTGGGACCTAGATCACCCCCTCCAGGGGAAGCTCAGTCCCAGCCCCTCTCATGGGGTTTACCATACCTCCGCACATATTTCCAATAATGTGGCGGCCTCTGTGCCATCCCACGCTGGTGTGGAAGCCCCTATCTGAATCTGAAGGCCAGCAACTGTGAACCCTGGAGGAGTTGTCATTCTCCCTGCTTCTCCTGCCCTTTGGGGTTACCCCCGCAAGACTCATGGTTGCCCCAACGCAATCATCTGGTTTGCCTTGGGGGCCTTCAGTACGTTACTGAACGTTTGCTTTACTCACATTTCCCATAGATTCCTACTTCTATTAGTCACCCAGACCACTATGCCTTTGGCATTCTGGGGCCTCCACTGGGTGCTCGCGCACCCTGACTGGGAGCCCAGTCTAGTTCTTAGCCAAATCCTTGACAAATTGGAGCCAGAATTTTATCTGAATCTGACGTGTGTATTGCAATGACTGCTACTGTGAAGCCATACTGTGAGCTATATAATGTTATGACCCCAATGTTGGATAAAGAGGTACCTTTGCTTAAAATTGTGCAGTTTTTGTGCCATAATTCAGCCAACTTCCCTCCACCTAATACAGAGCGGAAATTTTTGTTACCACCACTGAATCATACAATTTGGGTAACTTTGCCTGTCCAGTAAAGATTCCACCAAGTTACCCTCAGCAGTTAAACGTCCACCCCATACCTGCTTATTGTCACTGGCCCAACTATCGCCCTATATCTAATTCCACTGATAACTTCCAGACCAACTCTTGATGTGGCTTGTTTCACATTAAACAGGGGCGTGGGCCCTATGGGGTCAGCTGTTTCAAATACAGTTGACAGGGGCATCTGGCACGGTGGTGCCCCAATCAACAGGTCTCTTGCATGCAGTCAGAGCAGTACTGCCAGGGAAAAGTCAGAGCGGAGTAGAGATGGGACTCTCTTTCTGCTATACCATACCCAAACGTCCCACCTGAACCCATTTTAGAAAATTCAGCAGAAGTTCCCTTGCACAATGAGTCAGTATTATATCAGCAGCTAGTTGGGGGGTGAATGTTTTGACACAAGTGCAGTCTGCAGCTATGGAGGAAGAGGGGTCTCAGATGCAAGTCAAGCCGTATGCTTGTCAAATGTTTGACCAAGTTTCCCCTGAAAAGTTAGACCCCTCCTCTGATGCACCTTTCTTACAAGCAGTAAGCATCACTCTTTCAGTCAACACTACTATAAAACAATACCCAGAATTGGTAATGGGTTTGCATGTTTTCTTGGAAACAGAGACTCCTTAAATGTCCAGGTTATAAACAGTTGAGATGCATCTTACTCTGAATGTACTTACTACGACCTGGTTGTAGCTAGAACCTGAGTCCGTGCCATCATAGATACTGGTGCCCTCATCAATATATTCTCTACAAAATTGGTGGCCAAGTTGACATTAAAACTGGATGTGGAACACCAGATGGTATATGGAACTGCTGGAGCGGTAAACACAGTCTGTGAGGGAGCATACAGTGCACTTCCATTGCGTTTTGGTTCTATTGTTGTGGTAGCCCCAGCTATAGTGTTACCAAATAGCAATTACAATCTATTAATTGGAACCGCCTTCTTGTGACACTATGGGGCTGTCATTGATATGACAAATGATACTTTTGAAATATTAGGTCAGCAATTTAATTCACTTCACCTCTAGCAGAGTTCCAAATTATCTGGTGCATATGGGGAATATCAATCTAGATTATAGCAACGGAGTGATCCCTGTGCGCTACCATCAATTAAAGGGCAAAACCTGGGCACTTCCCCAACAGATTTATGAATATCAAGGGATGCTGTTCAGAGCTGCTGGACCTATATCTATTCCATCTGGGCATCAAGTTATAGTAAACACTGACTTGATATTTGAGTTTCCAGACAGACTCTACAGGGAAGTTATTGAGCCATATCAGCAATTGTGGTATGACCCTCACGTGGCCCCAGGCATTATATTACCAGGGCAGGAGGAGATCAAAGTTTTACTTATAAATCTACAAATGGTACCACTGCAAATTTGCTGCCACCAAAAAGTGGCATATTTACACTTAATCCCCATTGAGTAGATTATTTTGGTTCATGAGTTTGTGTCACTGGAGAAATTTGGTCTACCTTTTGAACCACAGCTCAGTGTAATGGCAGTTGTATCGCGTTATGAATTAATGGGGCTGTCAGAACCATAGAAGGATTGGGCAATCACTTTATTTCAAAGGATATAAAAATATTTTTGCTGTTGACAACCATGATTTAGGATGTGCGCAGGGGGTGGTTCATAGGCTGAATACTGGAGATCATCCTCCCATCAGGTCAAGGCTGATCCACTGATCAAGGGTGGTGGAAGAAGTAGTAACTGAGGATATTGATGAGCTATTAGAGTAAGGGATGCTTGAACCATTGAAGGGCCCATGGGCTTCTCCTGTTCCTATTGTATAAAAGAAGAATTGTACTAACCATGTAGTAATTTATTAAAAGTTTAACAGCATCACCAAAAAGAACTCATATCCCTTGCTGCATATTGATGACACTTTGGATCAACTAGGGAGAGCTCATTTTTTCTCAGCGATGGACCTGATCTCAGGCTACTGGCAATTGAGTTGCCACCAGCAGATCAGGAGAAGTGCTCTGTAATCATGTCCAAAGGTCTTTTTCAACCAACCCAGATGCCACAAGGGCTGTGTAATGCCCCAGCTATGTTTCAATGGGCGATGGACACTATTATCAGGGACCTAAAGCTGTCATGCATATTTATATACCTTGATGACATTAATGTTTTCTCCTAAACCTTCTCTGAACACCTCAACCATTTAAAAGCAGTATTCTGCCAGCTTGCTGAGGCCAACATCAAGATCAAACCTCAAAAATGCTATTTCTTTAAGTACCAGCTGGAGTATCTGGGGTTTGTGGTTGATGCCATGGGGCTGAGACCTCAACCGGCCAAGGTGGAAGCTATTTGAAAAATGACTCCACCCAACAGCAAGCAGGATATACAGGTATTTTTGGGAATAGTCAGATATTACCGGAGCTTCATCCCTTACTTCAGCTGTATTGGGGGCCCACTATTTGAGTTATTAAGAAATGACACCATGTTTAAATGGATGAAACGTCAGCAACGCGCTTTTGATATTCTTCAAATGGCGCTGACCAGTGCACTGGTGTTGTGTTATTCCAATTTTTAAAAAGACTTCATTATTCAGATGGATGCATCCCTTTCTGCTGTGGGGCAGTCCTATCCCAAAGAGATAAGGAAGGAGAAGAGCACCCTGTAGCATACTGCAGTCACAGCTTGAACAGCTATGAGCGCAATTATACCATGACTGAGTGGGAGTGCTTAGCAGTGATCTACACCTACAAGCAATTTTGGGTGTATTTTCATAGGGTGAAATTCAAAGTTGTAACGGATCATGCCTCATTATGCTGGTTACAGAATCTTAAAGAGTGGAAGGGTGTCTGGCCCAATGGGCTCTTAAACTGCAGGCATACAATTTCAAAATTCTTCACCAACCCAGAGAAAACACCAAAATGCTGATTGTTTATTGAGATTACCCACAATTGCAGTTACAGCAGATCTGAGTGATATAATATTTGATAAGATGTTTAGTGGCAAGTACGACAATGAACTGCCTCTAGTCATCAAGGTATTGGATGGAATAAGGGCCAATACATTCCAGAAAAATGGGGAATTATATAAGCAGATAGGGGACACTACCATGAATATCTCAAGACCTTCTGCCCACCAAACTATTATTATAAGTGCACACCAAGCGGTTGGATATGTAGAGTATGTAAGACCATGGAATTACTGTGACTAAGGTTCTATTAGGAAAGCATGAACTTTGATATGCTTGAGACAATTTCCTGCTGCCATCAGTGCCAGGTGGAAAAACCATTTTGCCAAAAACTTCATACCAGTTAGTGAAGCCTCACTTCACCTGGAATACCATTTCAATTAATGTTGTGGGTCCCCTGCTAACAGGGACAAACTGGTCCAAGTACATCCTGGTAGCAATTGACCACTTGACCAGGTGGGTTGAGGTGTGACCAATATGTGATTTGGGTGCACTAATGGTGGCTAAGTTTATTATGGAATATATAATTCACAACACAGTTGTCCCCAATTCATCCTTACTGACAATGGAATGAACTTCACTTCACATATCTTACCTAAGCTCAATGAATTGATGGATATCCACAGGGTTCTGACAACCCTCTATCATCCTGAATCTAACAGAATGCTTGAGTGAGTTAATAGTACCTTGGTGAACATACTTCATAAATTGGTGATGGATCAACCTTCTGATTGGACTTCTCTCCTTTCCAGTGCCATCTTTGCTTATAATATTAGCTACCATTCTGCTACAAGGAAAAGCCCTTTTCAACTATTGTATGGACAGCACCCTTCACTTTTAGCACTGCTCTATTCTTGCATAGAAGATACCAGTGGAATGGGTCCTCTCTGGTATTTGACTAACTTAGTGGACACACTAATCAAACTGCAAACTGAAGCCTACTCATACAGTTTAGCAAAAAAGATTAAGGCTTAGGCAGCTAATAAAGTATAGCATAGCAGCCTTGCTCAGTTCTAAGATAGAGACATGGTTTGTTTCATGACCAGCATGGGTTTGGTCAAAAACACAAGCTGGCTAACATCTGGATTGGTCCGTTCAAAGTTATAGAGAAAACTAGGGTTGATACTTATACCACCAAGGACCCTGCAAGTGGTTGGATCATTAACTGAGTGCATGCAAAGTTCCTCTGACCATATAAGTAATAGGAGCCTTATTGTCCAGTCAAGGAGGGAGTAATGTCATGATTTCAATATGACTGAATGATAAGCTGGGAATTGTTAGGGTGGATTGGAAATAATCTGCTGAACATGACATTAGTTATGATTATTCAAGTGCCTTGAGATGAGGCAATATTGGGATATAATGAGTTATTATTGGATTGCCTCTATTTAAGGTGATAAGGCAATAAGGCAATATTGACATTTGATAAATACAAATTAAATTGCCTCCAATTAGGGTGATAGAGAGCTAAAGAATAACAAGTCAAAATGAGGAAAATCAGTGGAATAGAATAGTTCAAGCTATGAGAGCGGTATCATCTGAAGCCACTATATAAGCTAGATGGGCGATTGAGAGGAGGAGGATTTTTGAAAATAGTGAGAGAGAGTAAGTGGACTAGGAAGAAACCGCTCAGATTATTGTATTACAATAAAAGAAGTGTTTTCAGGGAAATTGCTCCCTTTTGTTATATTTATTGTTATAAGTGTGTTCTGAGGGACTGACGATCTTTATATCATTGTTCCAATTGCTCAGTGGGTCAACCCTGTGCAAAAACCCTTATGGTGTATCTTAAACAATTCTGACAATTTTCCAACAACCATCTTTAGAGTACTTTTGTGATACCTACAACTTGCTTAAATTGCTTGACATGATGCAGCTATTATGTCTTACTCTGTTAAACTCAATGTGCTATAATTACTATTATAATAATTTTACTCAAAGGAGACTGACATTAGAGTAAATTGGTAAGCTTCATGTTCCTTTCTTAGTATCAGATGATCCCAATTTAAGGGAAGAATCATCAATGCTAGTAAGACTTATATTTAAAATTAAGGTTGTTTATGAAAATAAAGATTTCAACCAGTACTACAATGGCAACTAGACCTTACGCTATGTTTATTGCATGTACTTGTAAGTTAAAATGAGATTATATAATAGAGATATCTGTTTATTTATTTGTCCCGCAATCAAAACGTATTGGCCATATGCAGACTTGACTAGATTAAAATAGACCAAATTCTGTCTAAAGCTACAATGAGCTTATACAGTTGGCTATGCGGTGGGTTAGTGGTAAAAGTATAGCTTGGATGGGGTAGTCGCATTCAAAAGCTGCTAATTCTGTACAGATTGTGGCAATTTAACAATTTGTATAATTAAGATTCTATAATAGAATCGCATAATAAACTTTTAAAAGTGTTTTTGACTAATTAACGATTGGTTTTTCCTGATAAATAAAAACTATATTATAGAAAGAACCTTCATATTTGTCACCAACTTTTCAACCATTTGGATGAGCATATATCTATCCTTTGAGCGTATACTATGACTATTCAATAAGAAGTTCGGCAAGTACATTAAGCACTACCTAAAATCATTAGAAAACATCTCATTTTTAATGCAAAAATCAGTGAAAGGTATAAAGGCTTAAATATTTTATTGTGAAGCTCAGGCTGCATTTTAAGTTATCTAAATTTAAGCGTATAAAACAGCTTAGAGTAGCTAAGAGGTGGGCAAATTATTAAAAGTCACCGGAGTACGATATGAACTGGTATCAACCAAAGACGTACGCTCCACATACAGCGCCTTGTAGGTTACCCGGATAGTGGAGGGGGAAACCGAAGAAATTTCGGCGATTTCCTGAAGCGACTTGCCCAGATTAAATAGATGGGACATGAAATGAATGGCCGCAGCGGCAACCGAAACTGGACTCCGCCCTGCAACCGAGTTGATTTCGCGGGCCTTCCTAGCCAAGTCTGCGGCAGCATTCTGGACTTCCATAGGCAGGTTCAAAAAGGAACAGAAGCGAGCCATTAGATCTTCACCCGAAGTACTCTTTCGTCCTGACATTTCAAGGAATGGGACAATGGACTTGTAGCATTTGCCGATGTCCTCTTTAGGCACTTGGGTAAAGGCGGAAACCTCTCTAAAGGTACGAGGCACTCCCTCTTGACGACAAGCGCAGAAAATACAAGCAGCCAGAAGACTGGACCTCACCTGAATTTTAAGCGAAGGTGTTTTAAGAACCAAATTGAAAATCTGTTTGGCTAGTTCGCTCACCGACTTTGATAAACCAGCTGCCTCACAGAGTGCGGTTATATCCTTGTGGGCAGTGAGTTTAGACTTAACGGCCTTGGTGTTGTTGGTCCTGTTTAGCGCTTTGTTGAGGTTTTTGGCCATCGTGGTATTGCCACCGGTAAGTTTAATGCTGGTATCAAGCTGAGCTCCCTCCAGGAAGGGATTGGATGTTGCGCCAACCCGGGATGGATCATTACCCTCCTCGTTGGAGAAGGTACGCCATTCAGAACGGGTGTCAATAATGCGATCCCCAAGCACCATCCCACAATCTCCACAAACAAGATCCCCGGCAGCAAATTCCTCGATAATATTGGGCACGGGATTTTCGGCAGTCTTTACACATCAATCTAACATTGAGGTCTTTGTACTCTTTGACCTCGTGGTAGCCAGCCCCAATATGATTACTTGCAGGTTGATAAGAATTGACCATAGTACGAACCTTTGAAAACATTAGTAAATACCAAAAAATCGTAAAATTTGAAATTATTGCAACGTGGAAACTCAAATTAATTTACAAACTGCTTCAAATTAAACAAAACAGGATAGGCCAAGGAAGAAATGAAAGAAGTTCGTTGGACCAAAATACAAAACCCGAATTTAGAAAAATACCAAAAGTTAAACTTGTAATATAAATAGTCGCACAGAAAAATTAGAAGTTTGTCAAGTAGTGCGCATAGTTTGTGCAATTTTGCACACATACCCTAATCTTTAACCTTTAAATAAAACAAAACTAATTCTGCTTTATAAAATCAAGTGATCACCAAATATGACCGCAGAAGCTTTTAGAAGTATCCAAGCTATAGGTGAAAAGCATCAATTGCAAGTCAGCTAAAGCTAACCCAAAAGACGAGTTGAAATGATATAGCGAGGTCATTGTGCCCAACCTTTACTGATACAATAAGCCTTTAGGCATTCAAAAAAGCAAATTAAAACTTTTGGAGAAACAAATTTTTTTAAGAAATTACCTAAAACCTTAATCAGTGGTTTATAAGCTCAAATCAACTATCATTGATCACACTAAAAACTTAGTTGGCGAAGCTTAAACCGAAAAAAACTAAGAAAGATGACAATGCCAGTAAACAGCACGGTTTTAAAACTTTAAATACCAAAAGGAAAGAATCGATCTATGAATCAATATGGACGTGAATTAAAGAGCGTATAAATTCAAAAGATGGTATTAATTAACGAAAATATTTCAAGAATAAATATTTTATTTTGGGAGTTGATTTCGGTGTTGCGGAAATGCACTGAGCACGCTCGGCAAGCGCCATTTTCGCTTGCTCATTTTCAATGGCTCAGTTAACCCCCAATACTAGAATATGCTCTTCTAAATAAAGTTCGAAATGCGTCTTTACAGCCAATGGGCTTAGTGTAGCGAAACTAAATTTTGGAATGATTTCCTTAGTTACTGAATTAAAATGTCCTTTCCCATTGGTTTCGATTTCCCATGTCCATATTAAATCGTTAGGTGTCATCCCCAGGGCATTCCACCTCGAATAAAGAGAATTAAACTGTCCTAAGCTCACTCGAAAATCATGTATGATAGACCTGCTAATTTACTAGTCGACTACCCTATATTCTATGTGCTAATCTATACCACGCATTTAACCAATCTTTAGCTTCAAAAGTGTGATTATATGAGCTAGATAAAGTTTGACATTTGAATTAAATTGAATTTATCTGCCTTGTTGGTACATAAAAACTCAGAAGTTTTTTGCACGTCATTATACGTAAAAAGTATTTAGCAAAACGGCACTTCACTCTACCAACAAGGACTAATTGTGATATTAGAAGCATCTTCTTTTTACCGATTAACTTAAAGTCAAAATATCTTAATTTTAGATATAATACTGTAAAACCCATCTTATATAGTATACGTAATTCTACGACCTTGAAAATACATAGATATGTTGGGACCATCTAGTACTAAAAAAAGAAAATACATAGATATGCTAAGATTAATGCTTTATATAATGGAGCACATAGGGAGGATACTCTAATGTTTAAGGTGGGGAACCTTGATCTATAAACTTCTAAGTTTATTTGTCAGAAGATCTGCAGGTAGAGTATATTTTCCTTATTTAACTAATTTTAATTTCGTGCATCAATGTCACATACCAACATAATAATATAGCATATTATCTTTATCTATTTTATTATTCATATAGCTTTCAAGTTATCCCCTTTCTCTATATCTCTCATGCTTCCCCTTGATTCTAGTATATATCTATTCTTGTGGCAGCATTAATTGATTAAGGTAATTAAAAGATGATTTTGACCAAATCACTAGAATCATTAATGTACAAAGATAAGGCTAAAGATATTTTTATGATATTTTAAGTTCTACAATATCTCCCTACTAAGATATATATGTGCATTATGATTCTATAAAGTATTAAATAATATTACAATTTTTCTGTAGCTAGATATAAACCTTTATCTATTATAAGAAAAATCTATGATCAAGCCTATTATAGCTAAAGAATAAATTTTAGACCAACGATGTGTGCTATGAAGCCCAATCTAAGCCCTATCTTTTTTATTTGGATGGCCTATATATTCTGCAACCTTTTTGCCCATATATTATATCTATAGTTATAGAATTCAATACTTTGATATAAACATAAATTCTCAGCAATAAATTGTTATATAAAACTTATTAATATCATAGCCTAAATTTCTTAGCCTTAAGAGCCTTTTAAGATTATAACAAAGGCTTGATATAGAAATGACTTCTAAACATCATAAACACCTTTCATTAGAAGTAACTTTGGAAAGTATAAGTCCTTCTTTTAGCACTAGGTAGTCCCAACCTAAAGGGGGATACACCGATCTAAAGTATAAGTCCTTTAATTTAGTTATAAGTAAATTATGTCCCCTGTTCATCTTACATTAAATAGATCCAATTAAAAAAATCAGAGTTATAAATATAGAAATAGAAAGATTATATTATTTTATATGTTAATTAAAAAGATTTTTCAAAAGTGCATTGTTAAGTAATTTTTAAAGTATTCACAAATTATTAAAGCTTTATACTTTTTTTACTTTCATGCTTATTTTACTATTAGTATGTAAAAGTTAAGTAATTTAGTCAAGGATGATATAGTTATTATCATGAAATTGACCATGGGCTCTGCTAGTGTACCAGGCCAACCAGTATGAAGACTGGTTGGTTTTTTGCCATTTCACCTTCATTGGTTACCAACTCCTACAAGTCTGCATCCAACCCACCAACTAACCACCAACTGCTTCACCTTTAGCCCCAGGTGTCATCAGCATGTGCCCCAGCAAGTCCTACCCTCTTCCTGGGTAGCTCAGGCACTTCTGCACTGCCCCACCATCATGACCCTTCATTAACTCATCTGAGCATGCCCCAGTGAGTCCATCCCCCTTCCTGAGTGGCTATGGCACTTCCATGATGCACTCCACAAGGTTGGCAGCCAGTCAGCACATCCTCTGGTAGCCAGCTGGCCAGGTTCCAACTGATTCCATAAAGGGATGAGGCATAGGAGTTGGCAGTGCTGGTCACTTCAGGCATGATCACCTGCGCCTATAAGAGATCTTCATTCCCACCTTTCCTCACTCTAGTTGCTCTAAGCTACTTCAAACAAGTAGGAAAGATGGACAAATGAGAGATGTTTATTAGAAGGGAATGAAAAACTATATATACTACTTTTGGAGCTACTGTGCCCAGTACTATATGGACAATTAATACCAGAAAACCCATCAGTCATGTGATGCCAAAACTCTATCAGATTGTATCTTCATTAATTTATACTTCATAGCAATTCCCTCCAGATCTTCTTACCTGATCACTTAATTATAAATTATGTCAATCCATACTCAGCATAAGTCACTGGTTGATCATATACAAATTTGAAAGTAAATAGAACTTTGAGCATCCTTGGCATGAGTTGCCAGTGCTCCAAATTAGTCAGCGGAACCATTTTCAGGCAATTTGTAATAGATTTATCAGCTTTCCCCTGAAAACTTCCACAACAATCTTCAGATGGCATTTTGGCAGTGAATGCAGCTTCTACCAAACCTAAACTTGATTAAATATATAATATTAAATAATATCAAACTAGGAGATTAGCTGGCAATTATTCCCAACTAACCAAAACCCCTAATTCTGATACTACCAGAAGGATCCATCTGGTTAAAATCCTGACATTACCCTCCACTTAACCAGATGGTATCCTTCAGCGTGACCCACCCAATGGTGGGCCAAGAGTCCCAGTGCCCCCTTGAAGGAGCGCTGGTCTTGACCAGTAGCTTTTGCTACTCTGTAAAAAAACCTTCAACTACTCAAGCAGCCCACCAGCAAAGCTGCCTGTAGTGAGCACCACTGTTGCAAAATTGACCATGAGCTCCACTAGTTTGCTAGGCCAACCAGACTTCATACTGGTTGGCCCTTTGCCATTTTACCTTCATTAAGATATAAACCCCTACAAGTCTGCATCCAGCCCACCAACTAACCATAAAGAGCTTCACCTTTAGCCCCAGGTGTTCTCAGTGTGTGCCCCAGCAAGTCCTGCCCCTTCCTGGGTAGCTCAGGAACTTCCACGCTGCCCCATCCTCATGACCCTTCACCAACCCATCTGGGCATGCCTCAGAGAATCCATCCCCCTTCCTGGGTGGCTATGGCACTCCTGCACTGCACCCCGCAAGGTTGGCAGCCAGTCAGCACATCCTCTGGTAGACAGCTTGCCAGGTTTCAGCCAGTTCCTCATAGGGTGGAGGCATGGGAGCTGGAAGCGCTGGCCACTCCAGGCGTGATCACCCACGCCTATTGGGGATCTCCATTCCCACCTTCTCCACTCTAGTTTCTCTAAGCTACTTCAAACAAGTAGGAAAGATGGACAAATGAGAGATGTTTATTAAGAGGGAATGAATGATTATTTATCTTACTTTTGAAGCTACTGTGCCCAAGTACTCTCTGGCCAATCAATACCAGAAAACCCATCAGCCACTTGATGCCTTAACTCTATCAGATCATCTCTTTATGCATTTATACTCCATAGCAATTCCCTCCAGATCTGCTCATCTGATCACCAAATTATAAATTAGGTCAATCCATCCTCAGCATAAGTTGCTGGTCAATTATATAAATTTGTAATTAATAGAACTTTGAGCATCCTCAGCATGAGTTTTCAGTGCTCCAATTAGTTGGCAGAACCATTTTTGGATAATTTGTAATGGATTCATTGGTTTTTTGCCAGAAACTCCCACAACAATCTTCAGATGGCATTTTGGCAGTGAATGCAGCTTTCTATAAACTTAAACTCATATAAATATATAACATTAAATAGTATTGAACTAGGCAATTAGCTGGAAATTATGCCTGACTAACTGAACACCCTAATTCTGATAAAATCAGAAGGATCCATCTTGTTAAAATACCAACTGTTATACTTACTATATGTACCTTATTGTTTAATAACTAGACTTAGCTTGGGATCATATAGTACTAAAAAAGAGTTAACTTATCCATCAAGTACTAATGTTAGATTTTCTACTAAAGGTAACTTGTCATAAATTTGCCACATTTACTGGTATAAATTCTACTTTAGCTTAGAATTTAAAAATTATTTGAGGTGGGTTGACCTTGGGACAAATATACCACACCGAGAATATTTTCTAGCCAGTACAGGTTTTGAACTCAAAACCTGCACTAGGGGTGGAAGCAGTTTTACCCGCTTGGTTAACCACCCTTTCTTAGAATTTAATTTTAGTTAATTTAATTTTACTAGAATAACTGAGCTGCAACCAAATGGAAAAAACCTAGAGCTTTAATTACTTATATATATATTTTTAAAAAAAGCTTAAATAGATAGATTATCATTTTTTTGTTATAGCTAAAGGTGTTGTTAATATTGGAGGGTTAAATTAATACTTTACATAGCTAAAGTAGCTTAGAATATCATATATACTTATAGCATATTTTGGCCTTGGTTTTAGAGTTAATAATTTAAGTTGTAGTCTGGGTTGCCCTTGTTGAGTATGCTCAAGGGTATAATAACCTTTTTATAGTAGGCAAGCATTCTATAAATTGATCATAAGTAACAAGCTTAGCAACAAATGTGGTAAAGTACTGGATGAGTTTAACATTGGTACATGATGGGAGGAGTTATAAGCTTTTTTATGGCAAAAAACTTTATTAAGAATTATGAGCCAGTAATTTATATTTTTTTAAATCTTTAAACAATTGAATAGATGAGGAATAACTTCACATAATGGATGACAAAATTATAAAAGTGTAGAAGAAAGGAGCTTTGGTGAAGAAGCAGATAAAAAATTAGTGAACAGAACTGAACAAAAGTGCTTGTTTCAAATTTAATTAAAATTGTATCACAGTTTATAAAATCTTATCTGTTAAACTTTATATTTTCTAAGTAAAGAATATCTATTAACATAATTGATTGCAGCCCATTGATTTTTTACAATCCAGAAAACATTTATAAGCTATTTAAGATCTAGAGTTTTGAATAGCCAAATTTGACTGTCACACTCCACTTCTATAAGAGGATGTACCAAACTATTGGAAAGGCAAGATCATGCATAAGCCCAGGTGATAGTTGTGCAAACCACCAGGTAGGATCAAAACTTCACATACTTTACTTGATAAATAAAGAGTGTTCTGACTAGGGTTAGGTTTATGTACAACAAGAGGAGTGCTAGGTGCCTTGGTTCAAAAATTAGCTCCAGCACTATAGCATCCATGGCCTCATTTCATTGTGCTATAGTAAAATAGGCCAAAAATGCAAAGTAAATTATAAAAGAGGTTATTTCAGCTATCAGAAGAAGAAACTAGCTAATTTAGAAGGGGGAACTGCTCATAAGAAAATTCTCTAGTATGGTAATTCATATACTGATTGGATATTATTATACAAAACTAACTTGTTGGAGAACTTCTTAGGAATCAGATGCCAAAGGTAAATCCTAATTCTATATATAACTGCGAATAATTTTTTTTATTTAACTGAGGTAAGCTGACCAGGGGACAGACATTACCAAATATATGTGAAACTAAGAGAATAACTAAGAAATATAAAAATTGGGCACCCCAGGGTACTCAAGTTACCCCTGTTGCCAGCGGGACTGCCAGGTATGGGGGGTTGGTGCACTACTCTGAGGGGGTTTCCCCTGCTAAGGAGCAGGTGTGAAGAAAAGGGTCTGTGTGGAGGAACCAGAGTGGGAACCATGATTCTATGAGCGCTTTTTGTCTTGGTCTCATATATCCATAGAGCCAGGCTTGGAAGTGCTCTAGTAAGTGGAAATGGAATCTGTTAATAATCCCATGAATGGTTGGGACCATGCCCTTGAACGCATCTAATGCAATTGTGTGTATTGTCCACATTGCAATGGGTATTATTAGAGAGTGGAGGGTAGATGGGATTGGTGACTCAATCTGGAGCGTGAAGATACTCTTTGATATCGAGAATTTCTGTTTGTTTTGAATCTTGAGCAGGTGTGCGACTTCCTGCCATATAGCTTTGGTTGGGGGGCATGTTTCTAGGCGGTGATGTAGGGATCCCTCTCCTTCACATACTGCACATGTTTTGTGGAGGGAGTTGGAGCGGTCCGCTGTCCTATAGGTCCTTCTCAAACAGCGCCAGGCGTTTGCTCTTATCCTTGGTTGTAGGAGTGGGTGGTGTGTCATTTTCCACATTGCTTTCTGTGTGGTTAAATCATAGGGAATGTCCAGCATATCTAGGTATTCTATCCTAGCTATGCTTGGGGTTGTTGCGAGAATATCCCTCTGGGGGTGGTTTTCTAGGTTTCTTAATTTGAATTGAGGGGCTGGGTCATCCCCTTCCCTGTATAGTACCCATGTTCTCTATGGTCCATCCCATATGGCAGATAGTTCGGAGGATATGTTTGAAATGAGGGGAGGTTCCATGCAGACCCGTTGCAGTAGGGTGCTTGGCAAGGTATGAAAGTAGTCTGGGTGGACTATGCGGGCTGGTTAATTTGAGCGCCTGTGCAAAGTTGGTCCTTGCTGCTCTGGACCAATGTTGTTGCGGGAGGTCTGGAGCAAGGATTTCCTTTATCCAGGTACCTAGGATGTGATTGGCATGGCTCTCAAAATCTATTAGTCCCATGCCTCTGCTTGAGCGTGGGCCAAATAGTGTTTCCATCTGTATAGGAGGGTGAGAGCTTGGCCACAGCCAGCCCTGGATAAGCGCGCAAATTAAAGTTATAAAGGTAGGTGAGAAGGCTATCGCATGGGCCTGGTACCACAGTATTGGGAGGATGAGCGAGTTAGCAATTGTAACTCGTCCTGTTAGTTCTGGGGTTCTTCCCTTGAAGGAGGTGACGCGTTTGGATACCCGTTGTAACAGGTTACTATCCATTGTCATATTAGCATATCCCCCTGATTCTAAACAGATTCCAAGGTGTTGGACAGGAGTGGTGGTGGGAGGTGTTGCAAAAGGTAATATAATTGGGTTTTTTCTTTGAGTGTTGGTGTGAGGTTCTGATGTTGTGGCCCAACTGTTTGTGTATTTGCCTAAGAGGATGATTTCTGTCTTCCTTTTGTTGCGCGATGCATTGCTCACCTTGGAGTATTCCTCTAGAGTGTGTTCCAGCTGTCGGGCATCTTCATTGTTTGCTATACCTGATACGCAGTCATCTGCAAAGGCCAGTATCTTGACTGTTGGTTGTCCTTATGCGGTTATCCCCATGAGATGTGAGTCAATTACTCAGAGGAGTGGGTCAAAGCTGAAAGTGTATAGCAGTGGGCTGAAGGGATCCCCTTGTTTGAGCCCTCTGTGTGGTTTATCTTGTTTGTTAGGAATCCAGGGCTGCATACAGCCATGGTTGCAGATTCTGTTAGGAGCATCGCCCATTTTATGAATCTTGGTGGGAGTTTGAAGGCATGTAGACATTCTTTTAGGTATGGCCAGCTAACAGGGTCATACGCCTTTTCCTGATCCAAGAAGACCAGGGCACTAGTTGCTTTGGATTGGCAAATGTTTGCAACAGGGTTATGTTGTTCCAGATTGAACGCCCTGGTATAAACCCAAACTGGTTGGGTGATAGGGCGTCAGATGCAATTGCACCTAATCTAGCTGCTAGAATTTTTGTTAGAATTTTTGTGTCAGTGTTGAAGAGTGCAATTGGGCGCCAGTTGGCCAGGTCCAACTTGTCACCCTTTTTATACAAGGTTATAACGTAGTATTCATGGCCTCCTGGTAATAGGCGTGTTTCCAACAAACTCTGGTTCATTGATGCTAATAGGAGGGGGGCGATTTGTTGAAAATATTTTTTGTAAAATTTGTAGGGTATCCCATCAGGCCCTGGGCATTTCCTACATAATGCACCGCGAATTGTTTCCCAAAGCTCCTCCCATGTGATAAGGGATAGTATATTGTAATTTGGTGGTGTACGTTGTATCTTGGCAGTTTGAATAAATTTTTTAATTTTTTGTAAATCTGTTGGCATATCGCGGTATAATTTGGTATAATAGCAGTGTACTTCTGCCTTGACCTCCTCAGGGTCAGTTGCCACAGTGCCATTGGTCTTGTGGACCTGTGTGCACGTGGGCTGGTTTCCACGGGAGTGGAATTGGTGGAAAAAGTATGTCAAACAGGTTTCGCCTTCCTTTATGAACTTACCTTTTTTCAATACTTTAATTCTGTGTTGGTGTTCAAAGATGAGATTGTTAAGTTGGGCAGAAATTTCTGCCCATTTGCGTCCTCAGTTGGGGCTATAGCCAGATCTCAGAGTATTTATTTCCAAGTGGTCTAGTTCTGCCAAGGTACGCTTGATTGTGGCTGTGTCCGCGGTGTACTTGCATGATACAATATGTCAGGTTTTGTTGATTAAATCTTTTTTGAAATTTTCTCATGTTCTGATGGGATATGAAGTGAATGGGGCTGTGAATTCTGGGTTTGTAGCCTTGTTTTCAACCCAGTCAGATATCTCAGGCAATCTTATATTTTCTGGGTGAAACTTTCTCCAAGGTGACACCTGTGTGTGGGATTGGGTTGGCGCTAACTGCACTGTAACTAATCGGTGATTAGAAAAATTGATCTTTTTTGTTGTAAATTTGGAGATTCTTGAGTGGTGGGATTGTGGGATGAGGATGTGGTCAATACAACTCATTGATATGAGCAGTCCATCACATATGTTGGGTCTTGTCATATGGGGAAGGATTGGTGAATTGGGAGGAAGAGCATCCTGTAAGCCAAGAGATGCCTTCATTGTGCGATATTCAATGTGTCCAGGTGGGTATCCCCTGGGATTAGGCCATCAATCTGTATTGGGGTTATCCCAGCAGTTGAAATCGCCTAACACGATGATATGTGGTGGGAGGGTGAGGGTAGAAATTTTTTCAAATTTTTTTTCTCTCAGTTGCAGTTCACGGTGCGTAGATACATGCTAACAAAATTATTTCATCTTGGCATGTGATTATTGCTACCAGGACTCGACCATGCAAGTGTGATGATGAATTTGTAATTTTAAATTTTTTGTTGTTTTGGACTATCACCCCACAGTGAGACGTCCATACTGATTGTGATGGTGCGACCCTGGTTGACCAGGATTCTTCTTCCCCTTGTAGGCAGTGGGTTTCTTGGATGGCCAAGATGTCTACAAGAGGTTTTTGCAAGAATGCCAGCTTTTGGCTTGGGATGTATGAGCCCTAGCTCCCGCGATAGCTAACGTCCCTATTGACACTGAGGTGCCTGTGGCGCCTCAGGAGCAGCTGGGAGGACCCTCTGGTCCTATCCCACCGCGGCTCATTTTGGCCATGCTCTGCGTCTGTACTCCAACTCTTCACTGCCATTGTTGGTTCCCTTGATCTGACCCAATGATTCAAGGGAATTGCAGTTTTTTGCATTTGCATCAACTTTTCCTGCACAGGTCTCATGTTGATTTAATGCAGGTTGTTAATTGGATTATATTTTTGAGGTTCAACTTTGTTGCATTGTGCACCGCATTTTCACCCAAATTGTGGTTGCATTGTTCCTCAGTATGTGCATGACTGATGACACTTTGTGGCTCAGTCTGGTTACTGTGAAAATTTTTGACCTGGGCATTTTGTTCTGATTGGTTGGTTCAGTGAATATCTGAAATATCCTCCTAAATTTGTCCATAGTTAATGGCAGATTCCGCGTGTGCCACCGCTTCAGCTGCTGCTCTCTTGCAGGTTTTTGTGCTGCTTTACGCTGTTTACTTGTAACTGGGTCCACAATGGAGTATAGTCCATCTTCACCTCACCAGAATGGGTGGTGGCCATCAGTCATTTTGGCGAAGTTTTCATTATCTTCGTCCATAGCTTCTTCACAAAAATTATTTTCCATTAAACCCTCTTTTACAGGGCATGCATGTTCCTTGTGGCCCAGTGAGCCACAGTGGTTGCAAATGGGTGGTGAGCGTTCCGGTGTAACTCAGAATGCAGCTGACTGGCCCCCATCTGCAAAGTGAAATTCTGCTGCACAGGGAATTCTGGATAAATTCTCTTCCACTTCTGGGAAGGGGTTGATTACAGCAATAGCTTTGCCTGTGCACAGGTTGGGCATTAAGTGAAATCACTGTAATTCGAGTTGTTGGATTTCTCTGTAGGCCACAAGACCTTTGCGGAGCTCCTCCTCAATTACCTTACAAGGAAGGCTGGTGGGGAGTGAGTCAAAGGAGATGAACAAAGTTTTCACTTTGTTCCATCTGGTGCGCGCGGTGCACACAATTTTTTTGCCCTCAGGGAGGGCAATTTCCACACAGATTTTTGCTGCAGCATCAGCTTCATTGGCTGTTTTGAAACCAATATTGATCCAGCCATGGCCCATGTTGTTGGTGGCTACATACACTGCATGAGGGAAAAGTGAGGGCTGTGCCTCACATGTTTTCTCCCACAGGGTCAGTGACTCATCCCCAAGGAAGAGTCTGATCCCGTGTTCCACCTTTGACAAAGGTTGGTTGAATTGAATGTACGTGTATTGCGCGTGCTTTACAGTAAATACCATAAACCCAGATGGTGTCTGAGTTTGTGATTTCTTTGCAGATTGGGTTCCTGGTCCCCCTCCAGGGCGTTTCTTGCCATTAGTTGCACTGTTAAGCGCACTGCTTGCCGCGACGCTCGCCCATGTTGTATTAATTTTGTTATTAAAGTCGCCCATCTTTCCTGTGTGTGATTATCGAAATTTGCTGTTCGAATCAAATTGTAGTAACTAAAGTGACTGTTACAAGAAAGAAAAGCACTGCGAATAATTTTCAAATAACTGGTTTTCCAATTTAAGGGTTGTTAATTTTTGGGATCCATTACCAATGTAAAAGTGATCAATATTGGAAGTGTATTATTGCTAAATATTAATTTTATGTTACATCACCAAAGTTTTATAACTATGTTTGAGTTCATCAGATTAGTGCTGATTATTTTTGATTGTGTTAATTGGCATCAGTATAAAGCCTGATATACCTTATATTTTATAAATTTGAGAGAAATGTTTCTGATGAGGCAAAGCCTGGATCATGACATTACCCCCCTCTAAGGCTATCCCTTTTTAATGAGAAAGCTTGCTATTTTAGGGAAGTGAGCACAGTCACAAGTTGATTGTTAATTGGCTTCTTTGATGGGTATCCAAGCCATTTAACCAAGTAGAAATGCTCACACCTAAGAATTTTTGTTTCATGGATGACCTCAACTTCATATTCTTCTTTACCAGGGTTCTCTGATTAAACAGGGCCTGGTTTTTCAGCTACTGGGCCCTCAAACTTTCTTAATTAAGAGGCATGAAAAACTTAGCGAGCCTGGAAACCTTTGAGTAATGCTAACTCATATGCTACATCATTTAATTGATGCAGCACCTTATATAGGACCAAGGAAAGAAAACTAGCTTACAACACTTAACAGGAAGAGAGTAGTGTGTGGCACTAATGAGAGCCATGTTTCTTTCTTTTTACATAGGTGGATCAGAGCAGCGAGCTTCAGCCTTACCCTTATGATCTTCTACAACCTTGTTGAGATGAGCCTTCAGGGAAATTATGTTTAACTATATGTTTTTCACTAGGTCAACTGCAGCTGGTATTAATCTATTAGGTTGTTCATTAAACATCCAGGTTTGTTTATTATAGTTAGCAAAAAACGAGAACATAACCATATGAGAGTGAGTGTGGTTGTTATAGGCAAAAATGCATCAGGAAGCATGTAGCTAGGTGTCCTGCTGGTAAGGATGTGACAGCAGAAATGTTGCTCTGATGTCTAGTTGACCTTTCAGTCTGGTCACTCAACTGAGGATGTTAGTTGGAGGAATGGTAAGTCTTGATGCCTATGTTAGTAAGAAGATTATTTCAAAAACGGTATATAAATTGGGGTCCATAGTCTGAAAAGACTCCATCAAGTAGGCCTTGTCTTAAAAATCTTTTTGATATACATCTCAGCTTTTTCCTTTTAGATGATTCACAAAATACATGGGGATGAATGCTTAATACTTAGTGAGCTGATCCAATACTAAAAAATTGAATCAACCCCATTTGATAATAGCAAACATGTGATGAATTCCACACTGATATAATACCAAGGCCTCACTGGAAAAAAGTGGAGTTGACTTTCCCTGAGGCTTGGCACAAAAAGCTTTTATCTAACGCAAGTCAAACATTTAGAAGAATATTTCATCATAGCCTTTATTATGGGACAGAAGTATCAATGTTAGATCATGCATAAGGTCTTCACACATCAGAATGTACATCTAGGGGATAATCATAATATGCTTTGAGAATCTCTTTTTGCATCTACCTGTTGGGTACCTGGACCTTTTATGGCATCAAATAATACCGTTGCTAATGACATAGCTCTTGATTGCGTCATTGATAGACTCTTCTACAATTACCTTTATTAGTTCCTTCTTAAGGGTCAAACAAACTTGGGCTTTATAAACCTTCCTTAAAGAGATGTAGAGGGAGCCCTTAATCATATCAGAAATATTAGGAGGAAGCATGGTGTAGTGAGAGGCCCATTTTCTCACTACTGCACAGGTTCAAGATGGCTGGTCCAACTATATTTTCTTCCATATAGAATGACTAAGTGGATAAGGTCTTAACTCTTTAGTATAGATAGACTATGCTAAATAACTTCACAAATTAGTGACAAGATTTGATAAAATATGGCGATTTTCATTAAGAAGGGGCAAATAATATTTTCTATTGGAATCACTTCATTCAAGAAGCAGTAGGTTCTCATGATGAGAATTATTGACTATTGTACTAAGCAATTGTAAAAAGGGATTGATAGGTTAGAAAATGGTTTGAATGGAGTTCACAGGGTCAGCATTAATACAATCTATTTCAGGAAAAATTTAAAATAGAGTTAAAAGTGAGTGAAGTGCATGAGTCAAAAACTATGAATCAAGTCAATTGATTATCAACACACGGTTGCAGTATTTTACTTTTCTAGTTCAAAGGAAATAAAACTAGACAGGGGGTCATGGCTGAGGAGATCTGGGATCAAGTTGAGTTTATCAGGCTTGTACTAAATTTGTGAAATTATATTTCTGGTAAGCTTCTAGTTCCAGCAGGCTTGGTGTTGGTTCATTAGACAAGCGCTCTTGTGATTCTCCAGGGTGAGGTAATCTTTACTGATGATGAAAGGATGACAAGCGTACAGCAGATGGTGCTGCCATTTATTATGATTGGAAAAATTGATAAGGAGCTCCATGTAATAAACAGAATAATTTGTCTCCACAGGATCATTTTACAGCTAAAAAACAGGTTTCTTTAAACCATTCTCACCATTATTATAGAGAACAGTCCAAGAAAAAGATTAGAGGTGTTCATTTAAAAAGTATAGGGCGATTTGGATGAGAGTGAGACAAGAGAGGGGTAGCGAGCATACTATTTTATTTGCCTGTAACACAGCACTCACTAAATCGCCTCAAACAAAAGGTACCTATCCTGTGAGACAAGTTAAAGGTGTGACTGTTGGGAGGGATTCTTTTCAAACTTATGGAAGAAGTTTACTGCACCCAGAAACTATGTACACCAGTTTATTCCACTGGGGGAACCC
This sequence comes from Massospora cicadina, assembly GCA_022478985.1. Taxonomy (NCBI): domain Eukaryota; kingdom Fungi; phylum Entomophthoromycota; class Entomophthoromycetes; order Entomophthorales; family Entomophthoraceae; genus Massospora; species Massospora cicadina. The sequence goes on from JAKSZP010003215.1 coordinate 34,877, forward strand.
AGTTCCTGATTTCCAAAATTTTATTAGGGAAAATAGCCAAGTCATCCTTAAAGATGACATTACCTAAGAATGAAATAGAGTCCTCAAAGAGCTCACATTTGGAGGGCTTTAACCTCAAGCTGGCCTTGTCATCTGCACAAAAATATATTTTAACATCCTTAGTGTGCTCCACCTTAATCTCAAAAAATTAGAATGTCATTTATGTACGCCACACAGCATTACCCCACAAGGTTGCCCTGCACCTAGTGTGAGGCCTGGGGAGCACCCCTGCATGATATATAGGGAGGAACATCCCTTCAGAACCAAGAAGGGGGCCAAAAAAGCTTCTCACCCTCTCACTAACAGGAGATCTAGCCCATGTTGTTGATAAGAGATTGTTGACAACCTACATCATGAAGGCTGTCTTGTTGCCCCCTCTTCTCACCACCAAGGAGTTGGTGGAGAAGACCAAGGGGTGTGTCAGGAGGAGGTGGTGGCCAGGAGTCATTGCCAATCAACAGATTGTAGATCCATGCATTTCCAGAAGGCTTCACCCTATTTGGGTTTCAATTTAAACAGTAAGTTGTACTTAGAAAAAGCTAATCACTTAAATTTCTCTCAAATTTAAATTCACCATTTGACCTTCCTTCTTACCACCAGTGAAAGTGAGCACACCCCTCAACAGATTTGGTCATATTGAACCTATTTGACTTTTAATGGGATTGCCCTTACATGCCCTGGCCTTAGGAGTGACCTGTCAGCTATTGTGCAAATAGTTGCTGGCCCTTTAGGTAAATTTTGCGCCACAAAAACCTTTGGTAAAAAATTGATACAATTTGCCTGGCCAGGTCAGATCCAAACCAACATTGGTAGCACATTTTAGTTTCAATCCACCATTACTCAATCATGCAGATATTTCCAGGCATTAATGTATCTTTTCCCTATCCCCACACATAGTGAGCTTATAAGGCAGCAGTCCTGAACAGGTACTGCTGTCAATCCAGTTTTTAATTCATCCCTGCCCTTAGTTTTTTTAGCAATAAAATTCTCTGATTTTCCCAATTATAAATAATTTTAGTAATTTAAAAAATTATTTTTTAGCTATGTGTTCCAATTTTGGGATTATCTGGCAGGTGTTGGTATCATCACTACCACATTACATTAAACTTTATAAATGTTGTACCAGTAGTATTCTGGATGTTGCTCTGGGTGGTAACTCATCTTGAGTGTTATTACATGCTTAATTATATCAGCAATCTCCATGACATAATAAAGCAACCCTGTTTTATGTCCTTCTCCACCCTTCTATATAAGTAGGGTTATGCGTTAGTTTTATAATATGAGCAGAATAATCAACTTTTAGTAGCTTCAACATTTATAAAAAGGGTACTCTATTATTTGGATCAAAACTTCTATTCTACGATTAAGGACTAGCTTCTAACCCAGATAACTTTGGCTCATACTGTAAGTTCAGGGGAACATCCCCTCTATGTAGACCAGGCGATTTTACCATTTCCTAATAAAAAGGGTCTGAAGAGGGTGGCTTTGACAAATGGGGTCCTTACACATTACAACAAAACAGTCGGGCAAGAGGGCCCAGGTGAGGGCTCAAAAACATGAGAGTGCTGCTTTGGTTAGGTCATTTGTTCATTGGCTTGATGAGCAATTGAGGTATCCTTGGAATATGGTAAAAATGATTCTCACACTGAGGAGAACAGTCTGTCCCCCAGAGAGAGCATACAGAGAGGCGACTGCTCTGTCAAAGTCTGAGGAATGGTCCACTTTTTACTCAAAATTCAGGGTTTTCCTCCAAAATCTGAATAAATGATTTAGAATTTAAAAGTTTATTTCTAATTTTTGAGGTTTTTATTGTATGTATTAGAAGATGAAGTTGTCCTAAACACCTTCGCCTGGCTGTATTTATGTTAGGAAGTGGAGGATATGGAGGAATTTGTTCCAATGGAGTCCGTGGATGGTGGGCTATCTGCAGGCCTATTTCAAGAATCTTGGCCTCTGATATTCCCATCTAGGCCCGTTCTAGACCATTCATTGGGTACCCCAGGCATTATGAAAACTTTTCCACATATTATTTGTTTGTTGGGAATGAATCTGAGCTTGGCATTCTCATGTCAACTTTATCACAAACTTTTTTATTAAAATTTATTAAAAGTTTTCTGCCAATTTCTGATTCACTCAGCTGCTGCTCCCCCTGACTCTCAACGCTTCCATTTTTGGGATAATTTGGCTTGGCAGCCCCTGATTCGCTGGGCTGCCCTTTGCTGTGGCTCTTGATATTCTCATCTAGCGGCGGATTTGGCTTGGCAGCTCCTGATTTGCTGGGCTGCCCAATGCCATGGTTCTCAATGTTACCACTTTTGGCATAATGTGGCTTGGCAGCCCCTGATTTGCTGGGCTGCCCTTTGCTGTTGTCATTATCATTATTTAGTTCATCAGACTTCAGGTTAGCGGCCTTTGATTGTCCTGGTAGCCACGTACATCAACACTTGCCACCTATGCTCTGTGGTTAAGTTGATTTGTCAGCATCTGATTTGTCAGAATGCCATTTACAAGGGTTGTTGCCCTCAAACCCTACAATTTTATTATTATTCTCTACATTACTAAGAGCCTCAATCACTGCCTTAGGGGGGGTCAGGGCTATGTGGTGGTCAGGCAGCGCCTTGACTGTCACATCAACCCCCTCAGAGAAGAGCCCCCTGCGCCCCTAGTATTCCTTCACCTTCTGGGGACAGTTGGCGCAATTAGCAGCTGATATCCAGGAGGATTCTTCTATCAGGTAGCTGACCCATTTTACCAAGTACCATCACTTTTTGTGAGTGATCTTGGTATCCAGAATCTCCTCCACCTTGTACTTCACCTCTACTGGGTTGTTTGACTGAACTGGCTCCAGCCTCGCTAGTATGGGGCTTTCATATTTCTTGAGCTGTGAAACATGCAAAACCAGGTGTGCACGTGATCCTTCTGGGAATTTTAGTTTGTACGCCACCTCATTCACCTGTTAAAGGACCTTGTAGGGTCCTATGTTGACAGGTCCAAACTTTCTACACTATCCCAGGAGTGTGTAGTGTTTGGCATTTATCAAGAAATAATCTCCATCTTTGAGGGGAGGAGCCTTGGAGCAATGCGCATCCACATTCTTCTTCTGGGACTCTGCCACCTTCTCCAGGTTGGCTCTTAATGTCTTAAGATTTTCACTCATTTCAGTCACTAAATCATCTGCCATGGGGTTTTTCCCCCAGCGTGTCCCTCCATCATCTGTGGGTGATACCCAAGGTTTGCAAAAAGGGTGATATTCTGGTTGATGAGTGTTCCAGGTTGTTGTACACAAATTGTGCAATTCTCAGCCACTTGATCCAAAGATCTTGTTGCATGGTGAGGTAGCACCATAGGTACTGTTCAATGATCTGATTGACTCTCTCCGTCTGGCCATCCAACTGGGGATGGTAAGCGGATAAATGGCGTGGTTTAATCTTAAGATTTTCCAAGAGGTGATCCCAGAATCTAGAGATGACTGTGGGCCCCTGTCCAAGATGATCTTGTCCGGGAGTCCATGTCAGGCAAAGACCTCCCTCACAAAGATTTCAGCCATGTCCTTTGCCATGACCTTAGAGGTGCATGGGAAGAACTCAGCATATTTTGTTAGGTGGTCCACTACCACCATGACTGCAACATAGATCTCCAATTTTGGGAGCTCAGTGATGAAATACACGCTAAGGGAGGTCCACTGCATTCATGCAATCTGCAGTTTTTTTAACTTCCCTGCAGGTTTGCTTTGAGATGGCTTTGATTGGGCACAGGTAAGGCAGCATGTGGTATACCCTCTTACAGTTCCCGCTAGGCCCAGCAGGATTAGTTCCAGCATATAAGCTCGATTGTTTCCCCCACACCAGGGTGTCCCACCAGGGGGTAGTCATGACATAACTCCATTATTTTGGTTTGAAGCTTGAGCATCGGGACCTATAGGTGGTCATGGTGCAGGATGAGGCCCCCCTCCTTCCTATAATTCTTGTAGCCTTTGCTGGGGTCCCCTCCCTATATCTCTCTCCTAACATTGTCCCCAAATTTGGTGTGTCGTTGGGCTGTCTGGATTCTCTTTGTTAAGCCAGCGTGTTCTTCCTGTATCAATGCAAGCACCTGGGGAGGGAGCATTGTGGCCATGTTGAACACGTCCAGCTCCTCCTTTGCAAAGGTCATTTTTGGGTCCCAGCTAAGTAGGCCTAGGATTAAGTTGCTCTCCCTGGGCTTGTAATCTATTTTGAAGTCATATTGAGACAGCTCTAGGTGCCAGTGGGCTTTTCTCTGGTTCATCCTATGGGAGCTCTTATGGAACTCCAAGGACCTGTGGTCAGTCCAGATCATGAATGGGTGGCGTGCGTACAACAGATGATGCTGCCACTCATCTAATGCTGCAACAATGGCCATGAGTTCCTTATATAGATGGGGTAGTTTGTTTCTGCCGGTAGCATCTTCCTGCTGAAGTAGCATACCAGGTGCTCTAAACCATCCTCACCTGTCTGCAAGAGGACCGCCTCAATGGTGAAATTTTGATGCATATGTCTCCACAATAAATGGATGATCAGCATCTGGGTGCACTAGGACTGGCGCTGTGAGAAGGGCCTCTTTGATGGCCTGGAACGCCATCTCTTCCTCCTCTCCCCATTGAAAAGGGACTTGCTTGGTCAACCGGGTAAGTGGGGCGGCTGTTTCTGAGAGGTCCTTGGTGAATCTCCTCAGGAAATTTACCATCCCTAAAAAACTGCGCACACCTGTCTTATCTGTTGGCACTTCCCATTCCTTCACTGCTGTCAGCTTGTCTGGGCAGATGACTGTTCCCTTCTCAAATACAATGTTGCTTAGGAAAGATACTGAGCCCTTGTAGAACTTGCATTTGGAGGGCTTTAGTCGCAGGTTAGCCTTGTCCAGTGCCCTGAGGACCTTCTTGATATCCTCCATGTGCATCTTGCAAGACTTGGAGAACACCAGGATGTCATCCATGTATGTGACACAGCATTTCCCAATCAAGTCGCCCAGGGCATGGTCAATGGTCCTTTGGAAAATGGCTGAGGCGTTATTAAGTCCAAACAGCATGACCTTGTACTCATATACCCCTAGGTGGCACTTGAAGGCCGTGTACTGTTGGTGCTCAGATACAACTGGCACTTGGTTGAAGGAATCAACCAGGTCTAACTTTGAGAACACCTGACTTCCAGTGATCATCTGGGAGATGCTCGCCATTAGCGGAATGGGATAGGGGTCCATTTCAGTTATGGCATTTAAACAGCGGTAGTTGTCACAGGGGCGGAGCTCGCCGTTGGCCTTAGGGGACCAGGAGGATGGGAGACAACCTGGAGATTTTGAAGGCACAATCATCTCTCGCTCCAACATATCCATCATGTACTGGTCTAGACCTTCCATCGCTCTGGGATTCAGGGGATACACTGGGCTTCCTTTTGAAAGCTCAGCATCTCCTTTGAACTTGAATGAGAATGAAAAGGGGCCCTGTGGAGTGCAGGTGGCTGTGACGCGCCTCTGGAACAGGTGATCATAGCTCTGAATTCCTCTGGTATCTTTTCCCTCTCCATCCCTAGGTGCACAGAGTTTACAACAGGCCTGCTCCTGCCCAAGGTAAAGAATTCTGACGTTATAGGCTCTTAAAATTTGGGGTGAAGCATCATCTGTCCCTCCTCCGGATCAAAATGTGGGGAGTACTTGTGCCACCATCTCATGCCCAGAACGGTGGGGTGGGGCAGGTTCTGGATAGCGCAAAAGTCTTCCCAGAAGTGGTGGAGTCCCTGTTGAAGCTTGATCCTGGGCTCAATCCCCCAGCATTCCGATGACTTAGAGGTGTCCACAAGAGTCATGGTACCCTTTTCTTGCATTTGTACTTTCAATTTCTTGGCTAACTTTTGGTCCAGGTAGTTTTCTTCAGCTCCAGTGTCCACTAGCGCCCACAGTTTTTCTAACTTGATACATTTCCATTTCTTCTTCCACTTCAAAATAAACAGAATAAACAGATGGGAGGAACCATTTATCTTTATTGAGTGAAGAAATGTGAGTGGGGGTCAGGCAAAGGTTGTAGGTGGGGCCATCTGAGCCGCTGGGAGTTGTGGGTGCAGGAGCTGCAGAGCGTGGGGCAGTTTCACTGGAGCCCCTCTAATCTTGTTGCCCCACATGGTTTGAGATGAGCTCTGACTCCGCGCGTCATCTGCAGAATCTACTGTGGATCTCAGGCACAGGGGTCCTGGCTTGGGTTAAGGCTAGCTTGTTCTCTACCTGAGAGGCAACAATGACCTCTTCCTCCAAGGTTGCCTCAGGCGGGTAGCAGCTATAGCTGTGAGGATGTCCGGGCAAAGGCTCTGTCTAAATATCTGTGCAATCTGGGAAGGAGTCACTATTGCAGCTTTGGCTAGGGGCTGGAATAGCTGAGCATACTCCTTAGTGGCCATTCTCCCTTGGCTGAGGGCCAGGAGCACTGACAAGGCAGCATCCTGTAAGTCATTTGGGGTAGCGGCTCTTTCAACCAAGTGGAGGCAGTCCTCCAGAGAGGCTGGAAGGGCCGGCTGTGTTTCCAAGAGGTCAGTGAGCCAGATGGACAGGTTCTTTGGCAAGTCTGATATCACCTGGGCGATCTGGAGGGATGCGGCCACTGTACCCCCAGTGGCTGCTGTGAGGTGGGCCTGCAATCTAACGTGAGAGAGGGTTCTGTACATTACACTCAGCTCCTCCAGGGTCAGTGCTTGTCTAAACTTGGACGTGGAATCAACGTGTTGAACATAAGCAACAGAATTCCCTCAGGACAGGCGAAGGCGAGCGGCTTCCCTCAGCAAGAACAGGATGGAAAATATAACCATCAGGAGAATGGTTGTGTGCTCATACCAAGTGGGTAGGGCTCTCTCATATGGTTTCCCCATTCCATCCCATAAAAGAGAGATGAGATTAAAAGAAACTTCGTCTAATGAGATGAATGGGGTCCTTCCACATTTCAACAAAACAGTTGGGCAAGAGGGCCCAGGTGAGGGCTCAAAAACATGAGAGTGCTGCTGTGGTTAGGTCCTTTGTTCATTGGCTTGATGAGCAATTGAGGTATCCTTGGAATATGGTAAGGATGATGCTCACACTGAGGAGAACAGTCTGTCCCCCAGAGAGAGCATACAGAGAGGCGACTGCTCTGTCAAAGTCTGAGGAATGGTCCATTTTTTACTCAAAATTCAGGGTTTTCCTCCAAAATCTGAATAAATGATTTTAAAATTTAAAAATTTATTTCTAATTTTTGAGGTTTTTATTATATGTATTGTAAGATGATGTTGTCCTAAACATCTTCGCCTGGTTGTATTTATGTTAGGAAGTGGGGGATATGGAGGAATTTGTTCCAATGGAGTCTGTGGACAGCAGGCTATCTGCAGGCCTATTTCAAAAATCTTGGCCTCTGATATTCACATCTAGGCCCATTCTAGACCATTCATTGGGTACACCAGGCATTATGGAAACTTTTCCGCATATTATTCATTTGTTGGGGATGAATCTGAGCTCAGCATTCTCATGTTGACCTTATCACAAACTTTTAAATTAGAATTTATTAAAAAATTTCTGCCAATTTCTGATTTGCTCAGCTGCTGCTCCCCTTGACTCTCAACGCTTCCATTTTTGGTATAATTTGGCTTAGCAGCCCCTGATTTTCTGGGCTGCCCTTTGCTGTGGCTCTCAATATTCTCATTTAGCAGTGGATTCATCTTGGCAGCTCCTGATTCTCTGAGCTGCCCAATGCCGTGGTTCTTGATGTTACTGTTTTTGGCATAATTTGGCTTAGAAAGCCCCTGATTTTCTGGGCTGCCCAATGATGTGGTTCTCAATGTTACCATTTTTGGCATAATTCGGCTTAGAAAGCCCCTGATGTGCTGGGCTGCCCTTTGCCATTGTCACTATCAATATTTAGTTCATCAGACTTCAGGTTAGCAGCCTTTGATTGGCCAGTATCCATTTATGTTGACCCTTGCCACCTCTGCTTTAAGGTTTAGTTGATTTGTCAGCATCTGATTCATCAGAATGCCATATATGAGGGTCATTTCCCTCAAACCCTACAATTTTATTATTCTCTACATTACTAAGAGCGAATTCCTGCCTTAAGGGGGTTTGGGGCTATGTGGCGGTCAGGCAGCGCCTTGACTGTCACAGTGGCTGTACCCTCATCACCCAGGGTGACCTCGCCCATGTGGTATACAAGCGCTGGGTAACAGCACTCCTACTGAAGTTTCCTCCCTCAGTTCCCACACTTTCCTCTGCCAAATTAATTCACCAAATTGAGGAAATCAGAGCAGAAATCATCAGTAACTGTGTTATCTATGAGCTGGAAGGACTTTATGAAACTGATGGCGCCAAATCCTCAGAATTGAATATATAATGTCTGAAATCAATGGGAATAAATCCCAACAGGTGTGAAACTAATAGTTGGAAGGGGACAAGTAACAGATTCTCAGTCAAAATTGTCAATGTATTGAGCCATTGAGCAGTATGGTTGATGATGCCAAACTCCCCTAAAAATCGTTGGGGACAATCCTTGATGGGCAGGTATCACTATTGGGTACTGTTGCCAATAGTTCAAAACCCCCATTACAAAATTTGGGATTGGTGTTTGATGGTATCCATATGGCCAAACAAACGCTATAGTGACCAGGCATGGGCGGATTGGCTGACAGTTGAGGTCTATCCTCAGCATCACATTGCCCTGATCTTTGGTAAGACAGGGCAGGCTGTGTCTGTATGTATGGAGGAGGAGGGGGCATTGGTTCTGGCAAGGACGCCTAAGGGGCCGGAGCTTGGAGTAGGCCAAGGATCAAGATGGGCGTCCAAGTCAGAACAAAATGGAAAACGAGTAAAGTGGGTAGTTTCGAGATTCGATTTGGATTCAAATTGAGAATGGAATGAAACGGGTGCTTGGGAGTTTCGCGATTCAATTGGGATTTGAAATGGAACTGGCGCGGAACCGTTGAGGATCAGAACTGGCACAGAATCATTGAGTAAAGATTCCGCGATCCTGCTGTAAAGTTTACACCAAACATCATTCAAGTTGGCACCATAAGCTTATATTATAATTTTATTTTAGCTTTTAGCATGTGTATATAGGGAAGGAACTGGGAGCTGGAGGCTCCTCAGTTCTGTTTTCTATCAACTTGGCTAAATATTAAATAAAAGAACCTAAAATTCATATATTTATAATTTGGGTTTATTTTAAAGATTTGACTAACTGCAGCCATGTTTGGCTTAAATCAACAAGAATTGGACTTTGAGAGTGAGCTTGGGAGGGCTATTGCCTCCCTCTATACCTTGTCTTGGAGTCAAGGCATGTTGCTAGGGTTAAGTATACTTGCAACTGTCTTCCAGGGGGTGCTTGTCCAATCTTGTAGCGCGCGCACCAGGAGAGTAGTATCAGGAGTCCTGTCAGCTTTATGGTCTTTAATATGGATCCTGTTGCCCACCTCATTCGTGGCTCATTGGAAGAAGCCAGTGCGTTACATTAAACAGAACTCATTTACTTTCCTGTCGCTGTGGTGGCAAGCAAAAGAGGTGCCAGAAGAAGTTGTGTTTCCAATGTGGTATAATCATGCTGCAACACTCTTGATGGTGATATTCTCCACCGCCTTTTTGCTTCATGGATTATACCAGGTTTTAGAGAGTGTGTCCCGGGATGGTGGGAAAGTGGTAGGGTCTGGGAAGGACAAAGGAAGAATTCCCACGGTTTTAAAATTGGAAGACTTGGAACTGATCCACCAGACGTTTAGCCGGGTTCAGTTTCAGGGACTTTTGACAAAGGCAGCGGGTGGAGAGGATTTGTTTGCCTTGCAGTTAAGTCAGGTTCTGTTGGCACTTCCAGTAAAGCAGTCAAACTGGGTGTGAGAACTTTTAAAAGAGCAGTCAGGGTTACCCTTATCAGTGGAGGAATGTCTGGATTGGATTGACCGTGCAGCGTGTCCAGATGAGGCACAGGATTCGGCCTGGGCGGCGTTACTGAAGTGTGGTCAAAGGAAGAAGTCAGTGGAGGAGTATGGCTAGATGTTCCGCGCATTGGCAAGAGCAGCAAAGGCACCTGATTCTCAGCTTCCACGCATGTTTTGCCAAAATTTGCAAGCTGATTTATTATTGGCAATGGCGGCGGTGAAACCTGCAGCGACGTTGGAGGAAGAGGTGGGTTTAGCCTTGCAGGTAGAGCGACAGTTGAGTTTGGTATGGGCCCGTCAGAATTTGTGCGACCCCAGGGGATTCCGAGGACAGAGTGGTGGAAGAAGGGCAGGTTCAGAGCCCATACATGGTTCTAAGGGGTTTAGCTATTTGGAGGAAGGAAAGAAGAGTCAAGGAAATCCTGAGGGTATGGTTGAGGTGCGGGAGACAGGGATTCCCATCGAGATTACCGCTCAGGATCCTGAGGCTCAGAATAAGAAGGCTCCTTATAATTTTTGCAAGAAGCCGGTGAATCCAGTGCCTCAAAATAAACTGCTTAATTCATCTTATCCTTATCTGATTTTGCCCATCAATGTGCTTGTGGGTGATGAAGGAAAGGATTGCGGTGAAGTTCTAGCTTTGATTGACACCAGAGCCAGGTAAAATTATGTTGAGGAGAAGTGGGAAAGAAGCCATGGATTGTCATTACAGAAGGATGGATGGGTGACGTTGGCAGACGCCTCCAAAAAAACGGCGGTATGGCGAGTGCAGGCCAAGGTCCTGTTGAGGCAAGGCCCAGAGGTATTCAGGAGGAGTTTCACGCCGTAGCTCACCTGCCACATTCGGTGGTGCTGGGGATGAGATGGTGGCACCATTTCTGCCCACAGTTTGATATGAAGAGAGAGAGGGTTCTGTTGTCGCCTAGAGGTCAGGGGATGTGTGAATGGACGTTTCAGTCCCAAGGTTCGTTGGTGAAGCACATGGGTGGAATCACCTCAAGTGTGCCAGTGGAAGGATTGCGTGAGGGAGTATCAGGATTTTGCGGAGGTGTTTGAGCCTAAAGGTGATGCACCTTTTTCGCCTACAGGGGATTTTGCATTTGGATTCCGGTTCAAGGAAGGCTCTGAGTTACCAAAGGGCTGTCCAGTCTATCCGTTGAATCCACGGGCCCGAGAGGCATTGGAGGATTATGTCCATAAGATGCTGGATATGGGTTTGATTGTGCCTTCCAAATCGCCAGTGGTTTCGCCAGTCCTGTTGGTTCCCAAGTCAGGGGGAGTTACGTCCTTGTGTTGATTTCTGACGCCTTAATGAGGTGACAGAATCTGACCCCTATCAATGCCACTCATGGAGAACATTCTGCCCATGATCTCCGGATGTGGGGTGTTCATCAAATTGGATTTGGTGGACGCTTTCAATCAAATTCCTGTTCGCCCTGAGCACCAGCGGTATACAGCATTCAAATGTCATTTGGGAAACTTTGAGTACAGGGTTATGCCATTTGGGCTACGCAATGCCCCTGCAGTTTTTCAGCGCATGATTGATCATGTATTGGGGTACTTAGTGGGTAGGTGTTGTGTTGCTTATATGGATGACATCCTGGTGTTTTCCAGATCAGCACAGGACCATGTGAGGGATGTGAGAAGTGTGTTGGAGGTGGTTAGGAATGCGGGCTTGAAGTTGAAGCCGTCCAAGTGCGAGTTCAATAAGGAATCAGTGTCATTTCTAGGGGAACGTGGTCATCCAAGAAGGGATAGCGATCTGTCCTGATAAGTTGCGGGCAGTGCGGGAATGGAAGGCTCCTGGGAATAGGACTGAAGTGTGAAGCTTTTTGGGGGTGGTAAATTTTGTGCGGAGGTTTTCTAGGATCTGGCCCAATGGGCTATGCCGTTGACAAACTGATGGGAGATGTGCCATTTGTTTGGGGGAGGCTGAGGAGAGGGCATTTTAACAAGTGAAGATGAGTCTGCTGACAGCCCCAGTTCTGGCACACCCTGACCCAAACAAACCATTCGTGGTAGAGACTGACGCATCAAATTTTGCACTTGGAGCCATGTTGTTGCAGGAGGGTAAGGATGGGGTTGAACATCCTGTCTGTTACTTCAGTTGGAAGATGGCACCAGCTGAAACCAACTATCCAGTTTATGACAAGGAACTTTTGGCAATAGTTGCAGCTTTGGGGAGTGGCAACACCACCTATTGTATGCCAGGCACCCAGTTGTCATCCGAATGGACCATCGAGCCTTAGAATACTATAAGTCCCCATGCCTGATGAACCAGAGGCAGGCCCAGTGGCACTTAGAGTTGGTTCAATATGACCTGCAGATTGAATACAAGCCGGGAAAACAAAATATCTTGACAGATTTATTGAGCTGTGATTCTGGACTGGTGTTTTCTGATGAGGAGTTGAGGAAGTTCAATACAGCCACGATGTTGCCACAGAACCTGTTTGTAACGATCCAGGGCTGAGAGAAGGAATGGCAGGAAGAATCCGGACTGCACAGAAAAGATGTGAGCTGGGCCAACGGATAAGAGAAGAGACAGGAGAAGGTGAGGCAAGCAGGGGGCATGCGGGATTCTCGGTTCAGGGCGGTATCATACGCCATGAGGGAAGGATTTGGGTCCCTGTGAAGAGTCTGCAACAAGAGGTAATGGCAGCTAATCATGACCATCCTCTGGCAGGTCATCCCAGTCAAGAGAAGACGTTAGATCTTGTTTGCCGTCACTATTTGTGGAGAGGTGTGGGTGCAGCGGTGCGGAAGTATGTTTTGCGTTGTGTGGTTTGCGCCAGGGCAAGAGGCCCAATGGGTGGCACCAGGGGGAAATTGAAGCCGCTTCAAATTCCTTCTAGGCCATGGTCCTCAGTGAGTGTGGACTTCATCACAGGACTGCCCAAGTCACAGGGGATGGATGCCTTGATGGTGGTGGTGGATCGCCTGACTAGATATACAGAGTTTTTCCCTTATCAGTCAACCATTTCTGCAAAGGTGGCAGAACAGATTTTTGTAAATGAGGTTTTCTCCAGACATGGGGTGCCTGAAGAGATTGTGTCGGATCGTGGTCCACAATTTACATCTAAATTTTGGCTCCACATGTTGGGGAATCTAAAGATCAAGGCTTGCCATTCGTCAGCATACCATCCTCAGTCAGACGGCCGAACTGAGAGAGTAAATCAGATATTGGAGCAATATTTGAGGTGCTATGTCTCAGGGTGCAGGATGACTGGGTATATTGGGTGAAGCTGGCTCAATTTGCTTATAACAATCATAAGCATTCATCCACGGGTATGACCCCATTTTTTACAAAGCACAACCAACACCCAGAGGGTATGGGGCCCAGGGAGCAAGGTCAGAATCCAGCGGCAGATGAGCTGTCGCGAGATACACGGGACACCCTGGAGCTCCTGAAGAAGAATTTGGTGGTGGCGGTCGCAGCTCAGAAGAGGAAGGTGGACTGGCATAGATCTGAAGGTAGAGCTTTCAAGAGAGGTGATTGGGTTTTGGTGAATGCTCGGAACTATGCCTTGCCTGTAAGGAGCTGGAAATTGGGGCTGGTGGCGTTAGGCCCATATCAGGTAGTGAGGGCGGTGAATGAGGTGGCATTTGAGCTGAAGCTCCCAGAAGGGTCAAGAGCCCATCCGGTGTTGCATGTATCGCAGCTCAAGCCATTTTTTGGCCAGCCACCTGAAAGGGCTTCTCCTTTATTTTCAGCTGGAGGAGGAGCCAAAGAGTATGAAGTTGAGGAGATTCTTGACACCAAAGTGGTGCGAGGACATCGTTCATTCTTGGTATGTTGGGTGGGTCATCCTATTGAGGAGTCCACATGGCGGTCAGCTAGGGATTGTGCCCGATGTCCTGAGAAAATCCAAGAGTTCTTCCTGTCTAGGGGGGTGATATGATGGTTGAGGTCTATCCTCAGCATCACATTGCCCTGATCTTTGGTAAGACAGGGCAGGCTGTGTTTGTATGTATGGAGGAGGAGGGGGCGTTGGTTCTGGCAAGGACGCCTAAGGGGCCGGAGCTTGGAGTAGGCCAAGGAGCAAGATGGGCGTCCAAGTCGGAACAAAATGGAAAATGAGTAAAGTGGGTAGTTTCGAGATTCAATTTGGATTTGAATTGAGAATGAAATGAAACGGGTGCTTGGGAGTTTCGCGATTCAATTGGAATTTGAAATGGAACTGGCGCGGAACCGTTGAGGATCAGAACTGGCACAGAATCATTGAGTAAAGATTCCGCGATCCTGCTGTAAATTTTACACCAAACATCATTCAAGTTGGCACCATAAGCTTATATTATATTTTATTTTAGCTTTTAGCATGTGTATATAGGGAAGGAACTGGGAGCTGGAGGCTCCTCAGTTCTGTTTTCTATCAACTTGGCTAAATATTAAATAAAAGAACCTAAAATTCATATATTTATAATTTGGGTTTATTTTAAAGATTTGACTAACTGCAGCCATGTTTGGCTTAAATCAACAAGAATTGGACTTTGAGAGTGAGCTTGGGAGGGCTATTGCCTCCCTCTATACCTTGTCTTGGAGTCAAGGCATGTTGCTAGGGTTAAGTATACTTGCAACTGTCTTCCAGGGGGTGCTTGTCCAATCTTGTAGCGCGCGCACCAAGAGTAGTATCAGGAGTCCTTTCAGCCCTATGGTTTTTAATATGGATCCTGTTGCCCAACTCATTCGTGGCTCATTGGAAGAAGCCAGTGCGTTACATTGGCCATCTCAAACCCATTTCTAACCCATTGGGACTGCCCCTATGTGGGGTGGCCCTGGGGGATTTCTGTTGCCTGTTGGGCCAGATGCCATCACATTAACTGACATAAATGCAGTAAAGCCTCAGGTCATGCATTTGTGGATGAACCAATAGAGACTCAGCCTGCAGCCAATTTCTTTGATGTCAGTTCAAATTAGAATCATTTCCCCCTCCCAAAAAAATCGCTGGGTTAGGTCAAATTTGAGAGTCTTGATCCCATTGCTTTGACAAGCTGACCCAAATCAAACACTAATTAATCAGTTGCGTCGCACTGAGAAAATTGTTAGTCAATTTCTTAAACTTTTATTTTTAATAAAATTCCCGCTAGTACCCAATTTTTTTATATCACTTCAATTCTTCTTGCTGAAGTCCCGATGGCACTAACTTGGTGGCCTGTCAGCCCCTATACTGGATGGTCTATACCAGTTTGATGGTCACAATTGCTCGCACCATAGTCAACTGGATCCATTTTGCAAGAATTTATGAGAAACTTATCCAGTTGTTGAAGCTATCTGTTACCAGGATATCAGAATCCTGTGGCCTCACATATCTCACCTTCATGCAAGGATTTTCCCCTTGTCTCTACTTTGGTGATGACCCCTTCCATTGTTTTAGGATTTTTGTCCATATTCCCAGCCTGCTAGATTACCTGGTATCACTAGGGGAAAATTCCATAAGGCGAAGTGAATTAGAAATCAGTTGACCCAAGTTTTGGAGTAACTACATTTGGGGGATTTTGGGATATTTGCCTGGTTGTACCCATCAGGGATTGATCTGGATGAATACTTAAGATCTCATTGGGCAGAGTTGCAATGAAATAGGGGCATCTGATATAATTAACTATCAGGTGTACTAATTGGGATTGGTCAGGTTTCATCACCAACTGATTGGGAATGAATAGCAAGTTGTGAGGTGAGTGATGCTACCTGCAACTAGAAAATCAATCAGTTGGTATGTGACCTGCCTTAATGGGTAATAAGTCCCATTACCTAAGCAGGTCACTAGCTAAATATGGTTGGTTCACTTGGATCGAGAGGAAAGCTTTAGGGGCACATTTTCTGACTCTTTTTGTTTGAGGTCTTGAGGATGTCCAACAACAGAATCCTAGCAAGGATGGGAAAGACCATCACTGCTGAGATGAGGATGGGTGATTCAATGGCAACGGCTGCTATTTCATCAAAGAGGTGTCAACCAAGAGTTAGACAGCTAAATTCCCCACTATATATATTCCCTAGGATTTACTATAATAAAAAAACCAGCATTTTGGAGTATTTATACAGATCAGCTCAACTTTTTTTAGTACTAGATGGTCCCAACCCCAGATCAGCTCAACTTTCCATTTGATTTCACTCATCTTGGGGTTGACACAAGTGATAAGGATTTAATCAGTCAGGTGTACCAAGATTCTTGTATGGCAGGAAGCAATAAGATAAAGAAAAAACCCAGTACTTTAAAAAAACCAGTGTTTACAGTATCTAGAAGTATTTACATTATCAATTTGGTGTATAGTTAAACTATCAGCTTCTATTGTGTTGTTCTGTCTCAAGGATACTATTGCAGAGGGAAATAATTGGAAGACTCTCAGAGAGAAGATTAAAGATCTAAGCGTGGATACAGAAAATAATGAACCACAATCAGGGATATCTGCCAACTGTGTGTTGGGCAAAAAAGATTGTCACCGGGGTATCTTAGTGAAGATTGGGTGGACAAGAGCAAGGGAACAAATCCCTATGAGTACAATTTCACGAGTATTTAATCAGGAATACTGTCTGAGCGTTGGGCCAAAATATGATTTATACTCAACTATGGATAATAGTCTCCATACTACTATTGATTAATAATACATTTTATACAATGCAATGAAGTGCATGAGGAAATCAAACCTGTGCAGTAAAAAGGTTATTGGGTTGCTTGTTGATAACAACTGAAGAGTAAATTTTTACAAGTTGGTGCTCACTACAGGGGTAGTTAAGTGAAGAATCTATAATAATGTCATACAAAGAAGAGCTATGCAAACTGTGGACCAAGATAGCCACTGTAAACCAGAATGCCTTAAACTCAGTGGACCATTGGGAGTTTGTGGCCTTGTAAAAATGAGTTGCCAAGGTGGAGGAAGGAGCAGAGAATTTAGCCAGCTTCATGAACAAGTTACTCAGCAAAGTAAACTCATTGAAGAAAGAAAGAAAGAAGGGGACCTCTTTCAGGATGTCCTATACCTGAAAATAAAGCAAGAAGTGGATCACGTTTGTTTAAGAAATTTTGGTGCAGATATTGAAAGATTAATCAAACAAGTGGAGGAACTTAAAGCTCACAGATGTGCTTGTGAGCCCAATATGGCAAGCAATGCCAAAGAAAGAAGTCCTTGCATGATACTTGGGAAGACAAATACCCCAAGGAACATGCCACCCACTTTTAATGACATTTCAGAGATGATGCCTGAAGTCACTCCTCAAGTTAGCTGAGTAGCTGAACCAAGAGAATCGGCCAGAAATAACTTGGAGGAATTTAGGGCAACGCCAAAATTGCCAACGTTCCATTAGGGTAACGCCCCAGCATTTTTCTGACTGTTCAACATGACCATGAATGGCTATGAAAATTATCAAAAGGCGTTGATGGTCATGAATTGCATAGACACTGACTGTCAAAGCTTAATGTTACCTCACCTGGAGGGGGACAGCTGGTCATATGCTGAGGCAAAGTTGGCCATCATGAAGGAGTTTGGGAGTCTGACATGCATGTCAAAGCGCAAGTAAGAATTTATGGGAATCCAATCCATAAAGAGAGTCTCTTGCTAGCTACGCAGATTAATTTTACCAGGAGTCACAGATCCTGGCCAGAGCAAAATTAATTGATGATTAGAACTGACTGGCCTTAGAAGAATATTGAATAGATAAAAAGATTGCCTATTGTGATATGCATGGTTTCAGATGAAGAAACAAATTAGATGCGTTGTGGTCAGGTCCATTTGAAGTAATCACCAAGATGGCAACTGATGCTTACTCCATCAAGAATCTCTTGGATGGAAGAGTTGTGAATTGAGTCCACACTAAGTATCTAAAGCACTGGATCAATGATAAAATAAAAAAGTTCCTGAAGGACCAATGAACCATTAAGTTGGTCATGTCCTGATGATTAGGTCAAGTCTGAAAAAGG
Organism: Massospora cicadina; assembly: GCA_022478985.1. Classification (NCBI taxonomy): domain Eukaryota; kingdom Fungi; phylum Entomophthoromycota; class Entomophthoromycetes; order Entomophthorales; family Entomophthoraceae; genus Massospora; species Massospora cicadina. Next base: position 52,716 of record JAKSZP010003215.1, read on the forward strand.
ACCTCTGAACCAATATAGATGGTTAATTCTGAAAAAAGGACCATTGAACCATAGAAAACTGGCAGGTTTAAGTACCCAGGACCCATTTTGGGGGAAAAAGATGGACGCTGAACCAAAACAAGGTCAAGTCCCATATGAAAAAAGAAGAATAAAGATAAAAAATGGATAAAAAATATTGGGAAAAAATTATAAACTGCACGGAGAAAAAAGCCAATTTATTTTTATAATTTTTACTTTTATTAATTGTCCTTGGTACAGAGATAATTCCGCCTATGTTGCCTCTTGGGGAGGGAGGATGAATTGCGGTAGGAATGAACAGCCCGTCAAAATCAATATGCAATTGGACGCTAGTGAGAGTGAGACCTACACAAAACCACATTCTTTGAGCAGATGCTGAGCCCTGCAAAAAAGTGACTCTGGGAAGGGAAATTGAGACATTGGAGGAAGCCAATTGCAAAACCCCGGAGTGGGGAGGAAAGCAACAGTATAAAAAGAGGCAATTGGCAAATAGCCCCAAGTAATCCCAATATGGTACCAGAGCCAGAAGATTAGTCCTGAGCGCCTGATGATAGGCTTCATCAAGGACACACTGGACATATGGGCTGGCAACAAAGAAAAGGATGCTTGCTGGGGGTTGCCAAATCATGCCCCCTATCAACGCCATCAGCAGAAGATACCAATGGGAAGCGCCAGAGAAGAGATAGTCATGCAGAGAGCAGATTGCATCCTGCAAGTGGCAACTATGGGCTTCTCAGAAATCAAAGCTGAATGAATGGTGAAACCCAGGTGAGGCTGGAAGCTTCGTGGACCAACTTTGAAGAATTTGGCCAGCAAAGTGAAGAGCATAAGTGGCGGTATCCTGATCCAGAAAGTTATCAATATCAGAGGGATTCAGCGCTAGAGTCAAAGTCTCAGTGACTTGGGCCCAGAGCTCAGCGTAGGGGAGCTCAAAGTGAATACTGTTACCAATTGAGAGCTCAGAGACCAGAACAGTGGGTTTGTAAAATTGACTGAGTCAGATGAGGAACTCAGGGAGCAGGTCTGACCTGGAAAGAAATGAACAGTCCAGAGCAACTGGCATAATCTCTGGAGCATCTACAATAATGTTTGGAGCATCAGCAAAAGGAGCCAAATCCAGAGAGTTTGAAGACCAACTCTGTAATTGACAGCAGAGGAAGAGTTGGCTGAGAGTTGTTCAAAATGATAGCCAGCCTGGTTTTAGAGGAATTAGTTACCATTTCCATTAATTCAACGTAAGGACTAGCTGCTTGTACCAGACTAGGTGTATGAGTCCTGGAAGGACCATAAAGAGGTTCTGCCAAGCATTCCAACTCATCTTATGGAAGAGATGGAGGTCTGTATCAGACAAACTATTCAGGAGCTGCTGGTAGCGCGACTCAAAAATTCAACATATGAGCTGGATGAGAGGGGATGTCAAACTTATGTAGAAGTTGACATTATGCATTCTATAACCCATTAAGCTCCAATTTTGGAGAAATCAATCTCAAAACTAATGGGATAAGCTCTTCAAGAGAAGAATTAGGAATGACTTGAGCCAAGAGGTTATGAGAATATACCAAGGGCGAATTATAAATAAGTATTCTTAATTAAGCTGCAAAACAAACATCAACGGCAAGGGTCTCCTGTCTAGGATGAGGAGAAAATCAGAAAATTAAGGATGCTGGACCAAGAATCCTGAATATGACAGTGGGTCATATACCCTGACAGGGGGAAAACTGGATCCCAGGACTAATATCATCATGAGTAAATCAATCAGCCCAGCATGACAGTAGATTGTGGGGACCATGCTCTGAGAAGGTGGTAGTGAGGAAGAAGAGGGAGAATGCCATATGCTGAAGTTCATACTGAGCAGCGTTGAGTATTGATGATTGTACTCCACTTAAACCAATGAAATATTTGACCAAGTGTCTGAAGCAGTATTCTCATGAACCAGTCCTTTTCTTGCTGGAAATCTAGGCAAGAGGGGGATGTGTTGGGATCTTTGCCCATATTCCCAGCCTGCTAGATTACCTGGTATTACTAGGGAAAAATTCTCTAAGGCAAAGTGAATCATAAAATTGGTTGGCCCAAGTTTTGGAGTAACTACATTTGGGGGATTTTGGGATATTTGCCTGGTTGTATCCATCAGGGATCGATCTGGACAAATACTTAAGATCTCAAAAATTT